>VYZT01017610.1:0-38048 GCA_013400735.1 Pomatostomus ruficeps | reverse complement strand
ACTGTGTCATTCATTTCAATGGACATATCATTTTGGTAGATTTCTGCTGAAACCTAAAACTGTCACTATAGATATCAGCCCTTCTTACTGTTCCTTGTCTAATTCTTGTAGAGAAAAGCTCAGCTAATAACTTCATTCTGCATCTCAAACAGCCTAAGTGTGGTGTTTCTCACTGAGCTGCCACATTTCCCAGCCAGTCTGACTGCTTGACAAAATTGTGTATGAGTAAAAAATACCCAAGTTCTGAAAATGTGGTAGCATTATAAATTACATTAATTTTACACTTGACTTTTCTATAGTGTATCTGACTCTTTATTTAGTAAGATAAAATAATATATTTCATTAAGAAGCTGCAGAATTCAAGGCTTGAGAGTATACTAGGTTTTAACATGCCTATACAATTGATTTGTAACTATTTAATTGAAAAAAAAATCAGTCTAATCACTTTTAGCGCATGAGTTATATTCAGCCTGTAAACTCCTTATTATTCATATGCAGAGGGATGTGTCCAATGACTAAGACCCCAAGGATTTGATTGAAAGAATAATCTGCATTTCTAAAGAAAAAATAAGCAGTAGGGTATTTAATTCTTAAGAGAAGTATTGTGATGCATGTCAAAGCATCACTAATTCTTAGTTTTAAAAACAGTATCTGCAGCTTGCTTGTCCATTGGCTGGTTCACTGCTATATCTGTAATGTACAGTCTTGATCTAATAATTGCTTATTATGCAGTTGTTTATCCGCTCATTTGAAACATCCTGAAATTCAGTCTAGCTCAGCAAATTGCTGTGCTTAAGGCATTTTTACAATCTAGGAAATTATAATATCCGCAGAAGGCAAAGAATTAATAATAAAAATCCTCTTTTGTAAAAGATTATCATTGCAGAGCAAATGGAGCAGATCTTCCCTATCTTAGCACATTTAATATTCTTATTTTTTTCTATGCAAGTTTGATGGAAAGACTATGGATCACTGTTTTATTAACTTGTTAAGAGACAAATATACTGAGCCAATGCAGCATATTGATTTCAGAGTCTGCTGTATGGAAAAGCAGCAGTAGTAATGGATGACTTCTAGACATTTCCATATGGATGTTAGCTCATTCTTGAGACATTTTGTGATCTTGATTTATCTGTTTAGGCTGGCACTAAGCAGTTAATGATTCAGATTACAAGGATGCTTTCTTGTTTATTACTTAGAAGTTTTTCTTGCCTTCCAAATGATTTATTCCTAGTATGCCCAACCTTATTGAATACTTTGCAAAGGATCCACAGTTTTTCTCATTCTATTGGAAACAGTATTCTGGTGAGTAGATTTCTGGTTTGATAGGCAAGAAACAGAACTTAGAACACTACATGCAGCACATTTTTTCATCAGTACTCAACCACTATTCAACCAATTAAGCATGCATCCATCTCTGGAGTGGGGGAGCTTAATCTAGTTCTTAAAATCCATCACATAATACAGATATGGCTTGATGTAATTTCCTTTATAATTGCAAATATACAAAGGTAAATATCATTCCTAAAATATTTAAAGAAAAGGAAAAAGGTAATAAACAAACAAAACTGAGTTACAATACTCAAGGTACTTTTCGTGAAGTTTTTCAAGTCAATGAGCATACTTGTCTTCCAAGTTTTACTTTTTGCTTTACATCTTGAGGAAAAAAAATTTTGCTGCTTAATCTAGGAGTTCAATGCTGATTTTATTTCCATTATTCATTTTCACATTGTACTATTCAAGCATCAGGCAAAACCCAAAGACCTTAGAGACTGTGCAGGTATCTGTGGTTCTTCACCCTACAAAATGAGTGATTCATGTAGGCAAGGGCTGAAATCATAGCAACACAATTCAGAATTTAATCTTCATATATCTGCACTCTTACCATATATTTCTACAAAAAGAAAAGTTTGTATGTTCCTTTCTCAGCTCATCTATATTGTATCTCTTAGAGGTCACAAGCCTTTCTGCTAAGAAATCTTAATCATCTAGAAAAAGAGTCTTTATTAGCAATATTAAGACTACACAGGTAAGTGGTTTACAGGAATTAATTATGTATTTTTGAGCCAAGCCATCAGAAATATCTTCTGGATGTTTTTATCAAGCCTTAGAATTTGTATAACAGATAGTTTAAATTTATATCCTGAGTTTCAAAAATATGAATAATTACAGAAATAGAAACATGGAAATTGAAATAGAAATACATATAACTCTTCCAAGTAAGTAAAATTTACTTCTGACATAAATTTAGATCACTATTTGTTATTTTAATGTAAGCTATCAGCAAAGGCATTTTAGAAGTAGCAGACTTATATGTTCTTGTCGATATACAGGATATACAGTGACCTACTTTGTAGACATAGACAGAACTGTGTCTGTAAAAGTATTTAAAGTGGGTCTCTAATGTAAAACATAATTTAAAAGAGCCTTATTGAAGCAGCATCTTTTACATAAACTCTCAGATATACTAAAGCAGTAACAATTATTCATCAAGCAATCTCAAAGCATTTCACAAAGAACAGGAAAGTACTTTTTTTATTCTACAAAATGGAAGTATGAAATCTGGAGTTTGATTTTACAAAGGATCAAGTAATTCAGTTGCTTAGAAACACAAAAATGAGAGAAAGGCCCTGCCTTGCACTTAAGGTAACATGTGTCTATACACCACTGAGGCTTTTGCAGAATGAAATAAAGCACAGCTCTATACATGTTCATGAAGCCAAACAAATTGCCCAGGGCCTTCCAGCAACTCAGTGGCAGAGCTGGCAATGGCATTCCTGCCCCTGGGATCTTTATGCTGGATCCTTTCCCCTTGACCATCCCTTCATCAATGCATTGACTGAAATGTGAAACCATTGTTTCACCTGTATCAATGTTGGGGTAACAGGCAAGGAGGACTGAATATGAAGAAGTGGTTCATGTGAGGAACTTTGACAAGATGTGCAGAACACAAGTGAGCCAGAAGCACTTTATGACACATTCAGAACCTGAATTACAGTTTTAGTCATCATCAGTTCCCCTTCTTCTCTGACGTTTCTTTATTTAATATATTGCATGCAAGAGACTTATCGTGCAAGTTTTATAAGCTTGCAATAAAAATATAACAACTGTTGTATTAAATTACTTAAGCTGTAAACCATTGTAAAAAGCAGAGAAAGTTATATCGATATGGAGACAGAAAAAAATATTGTGACAGAGTATAAAATATATTGTGCTGATTACTACAGAATTTTTGCCCAGTTTAGCATATTGTAAATCCTTGGTTGGCCTTAAGAATGAAACTGCATGTAGATTTTTTTAAAGAATTGTGGCAAGTGGTTTAAGAAAAGTGAAGCTAAAATTTAAAAACAAACCAGCACAAATGTGATAGCAGACAAAAAATATCCAAGAGGTCAAAAAAGAGAATTGTGACAAAGCAAAGGATCAGTGTGTTTAAAACTTGCAGATTTCCCCTGAAAGAAAGCTAGAATTCTGAAGGGAATGGATAACCAACTTTTTATTTTAAGCAAGTAGATTATTATTTTATTCTTTAGTGTTATGCTTTACTAAAGAGATGTAGTAATAACTTTGAATCTGGCTGTATATTAGTAGCATTTCAAAGTGCTAGATTTACCAAAATTAGTAACTACAAAGGGAAACAAATATATTTAGCATGAAGTTTTGACTATAAATGATAAGAACCATTTAATTTTCCTTTATTCTACCTCTTTGCTCTTGGTAAATCAAAAATGAAACTGATTAAATGATGATGATTAATAATCATTATCATCCTCCTTTAGCATTTTCCTGTTTCATCTTTTTATCTTACCAGATTTTTTGGGACTTTTAATGACCCCAGGTGTTCTTGTGGCAGGCTGCAGATGAGTTTTCTGTGCCCTGCAAAGTGATTTGGCAGAAATTCAGCTAGGCAGAGCATATTTTGTTGCCTTCCTTTCTACCAAAACATACCTTCTGCAAAAGAGAAAAAGAGGTGATGGCCTCATTCTAATGAATCTTCCCAGCAGTGGTGTAACTGAAAAACCACCTTGCAAGAGAAGCCTTTTTAAAAGAAAAACCAAATCATTCAGCTACTGTAGAGTAGAAAATACTGGTAAGACCACTCTAGTGATGATGTTCCAGGTACGATATTCCCTGACAAATTAAGGCCCAAAGCATAAAGTATCAGTGTTGACCAGAGGACTGTGTGGGCCTCTCAGCTTTACTCTAATACTGACATCTCTTCTTGAAGAATTTATTTCTCTCTACCTGTACCGCAAAATTGTAAATTGTTAAAAACAGATCTCATAGTGTTTAAAGATCATATCTTTAAACAGAATGAACCAAAAGGATAAATTATGTTTTCACTCTGCCTGATAGGTTGGGCTTCTGTTGGTGGAAAAGATAAAGGTCACCCTTCCATCACTTGCACTTCATGTTTCCTAAAAGTGGTTAAAGTATCACATACATTTTTCTTCTGATCATTTTCAATTTCATTAATCTAGTATCTCTTTGAGTTAACATAGTTCTTAACGGGGATGGAGCTTCAGGCTCCAGAAGCAGGAATTCCTGTCAAAAGAACTGGTGATCCAGAAGAGGAGCTGTCAGTGCTGCTGACTAGTCACTTGTGGTCCTGGCCCACCTGAAGGGCCTAGGGGCAAACTTGAACCCTCTAAGCAATAGCCCAGATCTGGGCAGCTTTTCCATTCACTGCTGGGCTATGCTGTGCACTTTAGCTGTCACACAAAATGTAAGAGTTACAGAAAGCACTGCAGTTTGTGTGATCCCAAAAGACATTTTACAAAAGTTTGGTAGTTTTTTTTTAAAAAAACCAGATGTTTGATAGCATGTATTTTGGTGAAGAAACATTCTTCTTTTTTAAAAAATATATATATTTGTGTGATAATTTACCTTTATTGCAGACTTTTGTGATACACTGTGGTATAAAATATATAGCAATGTTTAATAAGAAATCATAATACAGTTAGATGTATAGCCTTATGACAGATATAATAGACTATTTTGTCATAAAGTCCAGAGGTAGTTTTCAAATGACCTGTAAACAACTCCACCTGTTGATGGTGGAAGAAGAGCAGAGGCCTCTGAGCAGTGAAGTTGTTTAACAACAGAGCAGGTGAAATGTGTGCAGCACTGCTCTTCTGGGATTGTGAATTTAATTTCCAGAGATCCAAGAGCAGCCCAAGCAAAAGGATGGTTCAGTTCAATTTCCAGAGATCCAAGAGCAGCCCAAGCAAAAGGATCATTCAGTTCTTTGCCACTGTATTACTGTTTGTAAGTGTCTTCACTGTGGTATGCTCTCAAGAGAAGGGGTGTATGCTGGGTCAGAATTTGGGGGCAGTTGTTTGCTTTTCTACAGATTACCTTAACAAATTAAATCATGTAATTCTTCCACTGTTTTATATGGCTCAGTGTCCTACCTGTCCCATGTTCCTTTTTCAGCTCTCATTTTTTGTGTCAATGGTAAACTCGTGGTGGTAGACTTTGTCTGTTATTTAGTGTTTATTTAGTGCCTGATAAAATGACATGTAAGTCTTGCTGAAGGCTTTTGTAAATTATGCTATTAATAACTTCAAGTTAGAGTAAAAATGACTTGCAGCTCAGATTGCTATGTGGCCAAGTTACAGACCCTTTTTCTTTCATTTTGCTGTTGGTTGACACAGCTGGATGACTCTCCCAAGCCTCCTGTTCCCAATGCCGTAACAAACTATGAGCTCATATTACACAGGAAGCATTAGTACTGAGATTTATTTGTCATCCTTGGAGGCCATGCGAAGGAACAAAAGACTTTCATCTCTCTCTTTTTTTCTCCTTGACTATAGGGAGGAGGAGGGTGCTGATATCTTGCGTCACTGCCACACAGGATAAAAATCCATTTAATGTAAATCTACCAGATCAAGGGGAAGTAAGTAGTGTGGTTATCAAGAGCCCACACATTTCTGGGTGGATCATTAGCAACTTCTGGTGCACAATTTCCCCATTAAAACAGAAGCTGGGTTTTGTTCCACCTCTAAATACTGGTCTACCCTTCTTTTTAGCCTGCTAATTTTGCATAAGTTGTCAGTTGCAGCAGTAATGAAATTTTAGTAATTTGTTGACTCACTTAGCACAAAAGGCAGTGAATGCCACGATCACTCTTACATTTTCTAAGTAGCTTTGATTAAACTGCTGTGAAGCTAGACCTGGATCAATATGAGTGATCTTCATCGACCTAATAATGTATTTAATATGTTCGGTGCAGTTTTATCTGTTTCTGTTAGAATACACTGTTTACATTAGTGCAGGAGATTGATTTAAAGTTTCAGAGTTCTTCACAATGGTAAACATTAGAAATAACCTCATTAGTTTGCACATGACACTATATATAAGTACGTAATCTACCATGCAAGCTCCTCAGCAGCTGTAAATTAGCATAGCTGCAATTTATAGTTGTTGAGAATCTGGCCTAAAAACTGAAAACTATTATTCCATCAGTATTATTTTAAATGATCACAGCTTAACTTGACATAAAGCAAGGACCATATGATCTTCTCTGTACCCAGTCGAAAGATGCTTACCACAACATCTTTTAGAAACCTTTTCTATTATTTGTAGATGAAATTCTCCTACCAGCAAATGTATGTGGTGTCCTCTAATTATAGAAACGTCTCTTTGTTGTCTGGCCTTTTGGATGCACTGTGTCCAGTCAGGTATTTCTTTAACCCACTGGCTTTGAAGTCTATTTAGCAGACTTGAATAAATGAACAAATGTGGAAGCGGTACCAAACATATCACTTGGGGATGTCAAAGCACTTAACAAACATTGTTACAACTTAGTCCATGTGTAACCACCGAAGGACATATTTGCTTCAGTATGTCTCATGACAGCTTCTTAAAAAATATACTTAAGTGAATTTAACACTTGTGAAAGATGCCAGATTGACAGGCCCTAGAGATAAAAGTTCTTGCATTACCAGCAGGCACAGCCGGGCTTCCCACACACGCTGCCCCACCAGTGTCCCCAAGCCTACCTGGAAGGCACAGCCACCAGCTGTCCTACAGCTTGCAAATCTGCCCATCTCATGCTCCTGGACTATGGGCCAAGAGTCAGTAGCTGTAGTGTGACCCAAGGGTGAAAAACCAAGTTCCATAATTACTGCACAGGTGCTGTTGCAGTTGATCATTTTCACACCAAGTTTTCAACTAATCTGGGGGGAAAAAAAAATAAAGTACATGTTTATCTGATTTAGAGTACAACAAAAACATGTGTGTGAGTGCCTAGTGAATCCTGTGGTTCTGTCTGCCCACGCAGGCACATTCAGGTGAGACTGTACAGTGAACAAGTACATACATATACTGTGAAGTGCATTCTTAAATGCCTCCTGAAAAATGGGTCCTTACTGCTTCCTATGTTACTGTCCTAATCTGTCTCCATTCATAACTCATCCCTGCTTGGTGTCATTACAGCCCATCCTCCCCAGAGATTCTTGACACAGCTGGCATACAAATTCAATAACCATCCACGCCATAAAGAGATTGGATCGTTACAGGGTTGAAGGATAGCACACAGGGAAAACAGGCTCGTGATCTTTGCACTCTGTCATGGGTTTAAAAAAAGCACAAGTTCTTCTCTGAGTGATGGTACTTGGAAAGTTCAGTCCTCCGTTCTCTTTGAAATTATATTTAGACCTCACTGTGAGTATTGGAAGGCATGCTTGTGTTTCTTTATTTAGTGCAGAAGGCTAATGACATTTTAAACAAAAGTGCACATTTATAACCTTGTATAGGCTGATTCTCAATCTGTATATAGGACATGACTAAAAACAGAACACTGGAAAACACACAGCGATGAGTTTTCATGTTCTGCTATTTTCTAAGTTATAACCAGCAGCTTGAAAGAATTATTATGGAAGCCAAGTCTTAATTCCTTCTACTGAGAAACAGCCCTAACTAATATACAGAGGAGCTCAGCAACATTTGTTTATCTTTAAAAGAGTCACGTTTATTTCTGCAACTTGCCATTGATGTACGTGATAACATACCTAATTGGACTGGTATTGTGTGCACTTTGGAAGGTACCTTCTGTATATCCAGAGAGAGCTGGGTGGTTTAGGGATGGCATTTGGATCTGAAATTTTAATTGTTGTAAATATTCATATATTTTATGATTATCATTGCCTTATTTGCTTTCCTTCTCAGCATTTCTGGTGTATCTGTCACACTGTACAACTCTAGGAAGCATTCCTACCAGGCTATGTCTATACTATCCCCGAGATGAAGTTCAGGTTTCAAAATCTGTGAGAAAGTTCACGAGAGAATGTATACTTGAAAGAGGATGTTTTAAGATGGTAGTGTCCATGAACCCTGGTTGAATATTTTGCCTCACCCAGCCTCAGTTTTCCTGTGCAGGCTGTCTACTATTAAAATAAAGACCATTTTAGGTCATCTTGTCTTTCACAGGTTTGATCTCCTTACTACTGGTTTCATGTTTTATTCAACCTAGTTTCAAGTACTCAATGTACCTGAGTCAGGTTTTCTTTTGGACTGGTTTTTTTTTTTTTTTGGTCTGCTTGTATTTGTATAGTACCTCAATGGCATTTTCTTTTCATTAATTTTATTCAGTAGTTCCTAATTTTACCTATATCATGTTATAAATTTCACTCCCGTCTGCTACTTTTTACCTGCCAGTATTATTTTTTTTCATCAACCACCTTTTTAATATTTTTGACCTAGTAGCTGGCCTTTTGCTTTCAGAAAGACCAAAGGCATTTCTTGTCTGCTAATGAGAGAGGAGGAGGGAAATGCCAGTGACCTTCTCTTACAGAATGGCAATGCTCCACTCCCAGAAAAATGCAGAGGAAGAGAAAAAGGTGTTTCCCAGTTTTTCCTAAGATTCACAGTATACTTGGGCACCACTGAAAACAGTATTTAAGAGGCAAAGGCTTTTTAAGGGTTACCTACCCCCTTCTGAAGCTCCTTCTCAGTTCATTAGTTGGAAAGTCTTTACAGATGTGAAATATTGCTTTAACTTTGATTTAAAAATACTAGAAACTGTAATTCCTTATTAGGGAATGATAGGAGAGAGGTTTTTTCAGGACTGAGCTAAACAGAAGACTTCAGAAGAATAGAAAGGGGTTGGTTCATTCCCATCTTCATGTAAATTGAATTACAGGGTTTAGTAAGTGAAACGGATCATAAGATAAACTCCGCTGAGGCCAGGAAGCACTAATTAACGCCCACAATGAATAACTTTTCTGAAATTGGTCTTTAATCAAACTTTGCTCTGAAAACAAAACAAGGTATTGTGGCAGCTTGATAAAAGAGATGCATCACCAAGGCTGACAGGCCCACAATCAAACCAATACTAAAAATAACTGTTTTGTCTACTAATTTTCTTTCAGATGCTAAAAAATGCATGAGCTACGGTCTAAAAGCCTTGTACAGTTACTCAGCCAAGTGACTCAGCTCTAGAAAAGTGAGGTTCCTGTAAATGTTAATGCTGATTACAAGTGAGCCCTTTTTCCTTCCCACATCCTCCTGTTGAAACAGAACAGCAGAAAGGATTGTGAGGCTGGGGGAGGAGGAGGCAGCATCTGGATTCCTTCGAATTTGGTCATTTTACACCAGCTGTCTCTCTCCTCTTGCTGCTGGTGGTGCAGAGTTCAGGCATCCTGACTGACTAGTGTGGATTAAGATAGGCCAATCACTCATTTTTCTTGTATCTCACATGAGCAGTAAGGTCCATGACTGCTGCCTTTTGTGCTCACAACTTCTCCTCACTAAATCTGAGAGCAGGAGTTACCAGTATGGCATACAGGGAAACACAGCTCATTTTCCTCATTTCCTTTCATCTGCTCAGCTGTAGGAAGAAATGCTACAACTCCTGTGGGTACCCATCAAACCTAGAGCAATTTTCATTATGTTTTCACTGTAGCCTGCTTAAAAACACTGCTAGAACTTTTAGGTTTGGGATAGATTCCAGAGGGACAAGAAGTCTGTGGCACAAACAGGACTAGCAGTAAAACATAACAGAGCACTAGTGTTCTCTTTATAGCCGATGTTTCTCTTGGCACAAAAAAGACATGGACCGGTTAAAGCAGGTCCATAGGAGGGCCACAGAAATGGTCAGAGGAGTGGCACATCTCTTTCCAGTGAGGAAAGAATGAGATAGTTGGAGTTATTTAGCTTGGACAACGGTCCTGGGAGACTGTTTATTGGCCTTTCAATATGTACAGGGAGCTTATTAGAAAGATGGGAGAGATTTTTAATAGGGCTTGAAGTGATAGGACAAGGGGTAATGGTTTTAAACTAAAAGAGGGTCGATTCAGACTAGATATGAGGAAGAAGTTTTTTACTGAGTTTTTTATTGAGGGTGGTGAAACACTGGAACAGGTTTCCCAGAGAGGTGGTAGATGCCTCATCCATGAAAGCTTTTGAGGTCAGGTTGAATGGGGCTCTGAACCACCTGGTTTGGCTCTGCTTATTGCAGGGGGGGTGGACTAGATGAGCTTTAAAAGTCCCTTCTAACTCGAACTATTTTATGATTCCATCATTTCTCCTGGTGAATGCTCTGCTGGGTGAAGTGTTGCCCTGTTTCTCTGTCCAGAGTCCTATCAGTCTGCATGCTAATAACTATATCCTTCACAGAAGAGGCTGCAGTCATCTAAAATGGTACTCTGGTATTAAGAATAAGCTGAAAGAGGTTGGCTAACACTGGCCTTAGTGCTTCCAGTACAGGCTGTATTTTCATCTGCTATGTGGTTACTTGAAAAACATATTTTCATTGTTCTAGTGTGAGAAGAAAGAAGTCTGTTGGTATAGATGGGTCCATAAATTGCAAGACAAAACAAAATGTAATGTGATGAATTCTTGGAGATAGGTTTTATGAATGAATTGTTTGCAAATACAGACATACAGATTGGGCTGCTTTGGCAACTGACCAGGCATATGACTTGAGTTCCAAACACAACTACAGTTCCCTCTGTAATTTCTTTTTTTTTTTTTTAATGTTGAGGTATGTATACTTACAAATAGGCCTGAAACAGTAAATTTGGGGGGTTTTTTGGAAGTCTAAATTATACCAGTTACTTTTTTTGTTAGCAAATATTGTGCATTTACCATTCAACAGGAAATCTCATTCATCAATTGTTGACATTGAAAGAAGGGAGGGAAATCTAGACACAGTTTAAAAAGTCTCAAGCACACATTATGTTTTGAAAGTTATGTGGCAAAGAACACAAGTTGTTGTATAGTCACAGTTCCAAAGACTGGCTTAGGAAATCACAGGTTTAAAGTGGTTTCACAGCCTTATCCAAACTCCTACTGGTCATTTGTCTCATATATCATGGCTGTAACAGACTTCCCTGCAATTCAATGCAGCTGCTTAACTTGTATTCAGATAAATATCCTAGACCAGAGTGACTGAAGTGCATCATCAGTATTCCGTGAAGGAGCTTACATCAGTTATGAAAAACTGGTCCCTTAAAAGTACAATGACCAACGTGAAATAATGCCATCAAGAATAGTAACAAAGAGCATAAGGCACCATATGAAAAGCCAAGTATTGGACTGTGAAAAGTATCCATATTGTCATTTAAAATCTTCACAGCTGCAGCAAAAAAAATCAGCACACAATCATATTTTGCCAAGTGACTCCCTTTTATATTCCAACAGTATATTCTTATTTACTGGGTTTGATTTTATTTTGGAAAGAAAGGTATTAATTGCAATGAAGCAAGCAAATTGTGCAGGTTTTTGGGGTTTTTTTAAATCTTACATTCCACCTCATCATTTTATATTAAGAAAAATGTGGGGAAAACCCTGGACTGTAAAAACAGACAATATTTTGAAGCACAAATATTTTGTGGTTGTACTTGCTGTACAACCACAGCAAGTTTCCATCTTGCTGTGGTTGTACAGCACAGAGAGTCAGCTGGATGTGTAAGAAAGGGAAGGGCATCTCCAGTTCCTCGTGTTCCACCTTTTCATTGCTCTGCCTGATCATTTAAGGCAAAGGCTTGTTCCAGACAGATTTAATTAAACTATGCTGTGAAACTGTATATAGATCAATGGAAATGATCCATAACAAGCTAATCATGTATTTAACAGCGTTCAGTCCAGTTCAATCACCTTCTAACATTTCTGTGGCTTTACAATCATGTGGCAAAGCCCTGAATGTGTATATGTATTTTTAATTTATCTCATTAGTGACCATATGCTTTGGCTTCAAGGGAGACAAGAACTGTCTGCAATCTGCCAGGGATTTAGGGACATCAATAATTTCTGAATAGTCATGTTGGTCCTGGTCGAAGGGTTAAGTGTTCTGCACACCAGGGGCAGATCTTTTGGGACTGCAACTCTAAGTCAACTGTTAGGAACCTGATCCCCTGTGATGCCTCTTTTCAAAGTACATGCTGCATGTCAGATCTCTGCAGCAGACGCAATGGAGCTTTATTAGCTCAGGGATTTAAAAACCTGCTCTAAGCAGTGTAACAATATCTTTTGGTTAAAAAGTGAAGGAAAGATAGTAGTTGTAATATGAAAGTAATTTTTTATGTACTGGTCTAAATGTGATCTTCCTTTTTGCTACCATTTTCCTTTTTCATATGGTCTATTAGATTACTACTCCCCTGAAGATATACAGTGAAACAAGAGTATGGCAACAATAACAGGGACCTGATTTTGAAAATGTAAGTGGATTCTGTGGCCTCACCTGATACTGCCTAAATCCTGCTGAGGCCAATGACAGCAAAGATGTAAAAATCACTCTCCTAATCATTTAGAATGACCCTTTAGGAGCTCTCAGGACACAGTTTTTTCTACCTACTACCTTTAAAAGAAAAGCATCTTTAAAAACAATAGCTTACAGTCTTAGTTTGTGCCTTGTTATATGGAAGGGCTGCTAAGTCAGCATAAGAGATCATCAAATTATTGATTTCAGTATCCTGTCTTTACAAAGGAATGGCAGAAATAGATAGTAATGCCAAAAGACATTGAATACATTTTGTTCATTTTTAGGTTTTAGTTATGTCCATATTCCTCAGCTGTATCCAGGTAAAAAAAAATAAAAAAGCATAGCAGTGCAGGAGGATACTTCATATGGAACCTGCTCCCTGAACTTCTGTGGGTCACTTGGGAGCAGGGGGATCAATCCTGCAGGATGAAATTCACCTGCTTTGAGCAAATGTCATGTACTTATAATCATAGAATCATAGGATGGTTTTCGCTGAAAGGGACCTTAAAGATCATCCAGTTCCAAACCCCCCGCCTTGGGCAGGGACATGTTTTACTACACCAGGTTGCCCTGAGCTCCATCCAGCCTGGCCTTCAATACTTCCAGGGCTGGGGCATCCACAATTTCTCTGGGCAACCAGTTCCGGTGCCTCACCACCCTCACAGTAAAGAATTTCTTTCTAATATCTAATCTAAACCTACTCTTTTTCAATTTGAAGCCATTGCCCCTTGTCCTATCACTACATGCCCTTGTAAAAATTCCCTCTCTATCTTTCTGGTAGGGTCCCTTCAGGTACTGGAAGGCCACAAAAAGGTCACCTTTGAAGCCTTCTCTTTTCCAGGCTGAACAAACCCAATTTTCTCAGCCTTTCTTTGTAGCAGAGGTTCTCCATCCCTCTGATCATCTTGTTGACCCTCCTCCGGTCTTGCTCCAGCAGGTCCATGTCCTTCCTGTGCTGGGACCCCAGAGCTGGATGCAGCACTGCAGGTGGGGTCTCACCAGAGCAGAGCAGAGGGGCAGAATCCCCTCCTTGGCCCTGCTGCCCACACTGCCCAGGATGCAGCCCAGGACACGTTTGGCTCTCTGGGCTGGGAGTGCCCATGGCTGGGTCATGTCCAGCCTCTCACCCAGCAGCACCCCCAAGTCCTTCTGGGCAGGGCTGCTCTGATCTGTTCATCCCCAGCCTGTGCTGATACCGGGGGTTGCCCCAGCCCAGGTGCAGCACCAGCACTTGGTCTTGTTAAACTTCATGGGATTCCCATGGGCCCACCTTGAGCTGTGTTGTAATGGCAACAAGGACACAGATTTCCGGCAGAATGGTGTCTTCCAGCTCTTCCTGTTCACACCATGCTGCGTGCATTGGTGTAAAAGCACCTCAGCTGGGCTGTCAGCTGTGTCAGCTTCCTAGAGGAACACCCCTTAATTTCTTTGAGATAGTTCCCTGTTGTTTCCCTGTTGACTTCTGTTACCTCAGGAGTCCCTAGCTGGTCTCCATAAAACTGCAAGCATGCTGCAATGTGGCTAGCATAATTAATGTGACTGTCACAGGAAATTAAAACATCCACAATGTTCACCACTTGTTTGCTGATTGATAATTTGCTGGTTTTGCTTCTACTTAAACTTTTTTTGCTTGTACTTTTACTTGTTTTCACTTTTAAAATCAACTTTTATAGTTATGGCATACAACTGAGCAAGCATTTACATATGTGATATAAAGGAAGGACATTTTTAAAATCTTTGTATTCAGACAAAGAGTTACATACACAGAAAACACTCATGGCTGAGGCTCTTCTTTATCTAAAAATATTTTGAATGAGTGAAAGAAATATAAGTAGTGTCTTAAAAATATACAATTAGTATTGGAAGAGTTAGAGTAACTTATTACAGCAGGTAAAATATATAGCTGTCAATTTCTTTATTTTGCTATAATTGCATAGGTTGCCACAGATTTACTGATTGTGCATTGTCTTCTGTGAGACCTTAGAGTACAATTTTACTGTTTTAGAAGACCCAGTCTCTGCTTTTCAGGGGAAGTTTGCATGAGCAGACTTTTATCCACAATTTTTAAATGTATAAGGATGCACATCAAAGTTGCACTGCTTTCATATCAAACTAATTGATTTGTAAGTCCAGTAAAATACTTAGAGACATGTGTCCCAGATTTTTATCCACATTTCATTTATGCATGTAAGCACTGGCAGTAGAAGAGGCTCTGGTCTTTACAAAAGGTGGCTCTTCCTGGTTGGTAAGCAAGTCCACCAGGCATGTTCAAATGTAAATATTTATGGCTATTTTGGCCACCTCAAACCGACAAAAGAATGGAGTTCTATTTTGACATAGAAAGCCCCACTTTCAAATTCTCCCTTTAAAAGGAATACCTGGACTTGTTTTGGTAGCCTTTATCACAGATTTGCAGTTTTTAAGACAGTGAAAATAGGTTGAAGTTTAAAATTGTATTTTCACAATTTTAATGAATGAAAAAAAGGAAATGTAATTTTAATAGGGTGCAAGCAGTGATTTTGAGGTAGCTTACCTTCACCCCTTCTACTTAATGCCTTCTGAGTCAGCATAGCTGTGAGGTTTTCTGAAGTCAAATTTTAGAAGAAAACTGCTAGTTGACAGTTAATTAGCAGGTCACTGCTGAATATCTGTAATACAGAGAATGAGTTCTTTTTACACACCAGATGAAGAAGTCCTTTGACCTTTGAGGTGACTGTTGATCTTAGGCTCACCCTTGTCTGTCTTCACCTCTGGTGTCAACGATGCTAATACAAAAGGAAGCCAGCAGAGTTTCAGAAGACTGGTACTGTCTTCGCAATATTTTGTAAGCAGAATTGCCATTATTACATTAATTTCTGCTACTGCTGCCAGATAAAAAGAGAGGAGTTTTGGCTTCAATGAATACAATTGCAAAATTCATGTTTTATCCTGGATGAGGTAACATTTTGACTGAACTGCCTATTCGCAGTTTCACAGGCAGTGACGCCAAAAAAAAAAAACTCTGACAGTCTGCAAGTTCTGCCCTCTTTACACCCCTTCTAGCCAAGATTGCTTAGTGTTATAAAGAATTGCCATAATCCCAGAAGCTGCTGACAGAAATAAGTTATTGAAACAAGAACCTATGCAGGCTATACCTTATCATTAGGAAACTGTCTTTTATGGGTCATTCAGCAGGTTTTCGGTAGTTTTCTTTAGGGTTCTGTGTGGCTTGATTTCTAGCATGTTCACTGAGGCTGAGCATGACCAAAAATGTCTTGATGCCAAGTTTAAATTTTCCATTCTTTACTTTTCTTCTGTATTCTAATTAGACCTTCTCAATTATTCATTCTGTTCCCATAATGGACTTCTAAATTTGAATGTTTCTGCCACACATACCAGTCCCTTTAGAGCTTCTCATAGTCAGATGCTGTATTTTTACCAGTTGAATCTTGCTATTATTCCAGATATGCAGTCATGTATGTTGCCATTCCTCGACTTCCTCCATTGTGTGTTCAAGATGGCATGCTTTCATTGATTAAAATTGAAATCAAGTTCGTAAAGTTTTTTAAAAATGGACCACTTTAACTTCTTCTCTTTTGATTGATGCACCAAAATGGGACTTGAGAGAAGAGTTTCATTTATGGGCAACTATGTGCTGATCACCCAAAAATCAAAAATGACAAAGAAGTGAATCTCAAATGTCCTTTTGTTATTTTTTACTACCTGCTCCAGTTCAGCTCTCTGTATCTGTAATCAACAGACCACTCACTCACTTGTGGTTGAGAAATATGCATTTAACTGTTTTGCTGAATTCTGGTTTTAGGTGACATCTAAAGTTAATCTCAGATTAGCCAACAAGGAGGTAGGCGATGTTCTGAGTTGCTTTTCACTTCCTTTTGTTAATTGCTACTCCACAATAATTTTCAGAAAAATATTTAGAAATCATTTATAAGAGATAGGACACAGTAAGACACAGGAGATTTATTAATTGTTTTGTTTCTATTTTAGGACTGCAAGAATATCTTGAAAAATATTTGGAAGAGAAGACGCCAGCTCTGATTTTAGTACCTGTGGTGGATTTACCTGATAAAGATGTTATTCATATAACATGCTGGCTAAGCTAGCAGTTTAAATGAGATGAGCTGATACCAAAACACACATACATTCCATCCAGGACAGAACAAAGAAAAGAGTCGATACTAACTCTCTTGGATACGTTCATGAAGCAATATTGTTTGAGTTAAGCAAAGTCATATTAGCTTGTTAACAATGCCTCATGATATGTGGCAGAGTCAGGTTTGTATGAAGAATAAAGGTTTCTTTTAAAAATAATATACTTTTTTTTTACTTATTTTTAGATGTCTGCAGGTTATAGCTGGTGACTTTTGGGAGATACAGTTAGTCTGATCACACTGGTTCTGTGTTTGATATATTTAGGTCTGGCTACAATACACTAATTATAACTTTAGATCATTCGGATGGAGGTGAAACTAGAATATTACATCCAGTACTGTTTTAAGGACTGGATTCCTTTCAATTCTATGTTGAATTTACTCACTTCAGGCCAGCTCATGGAAACCTTATATGTGGCCAGGTTTTAACCATTTTCTAGCACCAGAGAATTATTCCGAGCAATATTTACGATGCACGTTTTACTTAAACAAATATTGGAAATGATGGCCAGACAGTAGGATTTGCCATCCTGCTTTCTGAGCCAGGGGTATTTTTGTTTTTGACATCTGGTAGACAGCTTCTATTAAAGAGATACCAACATTCAGGTAGCTACCAGCTACCAGTATTCAGAACTACCTTAGACCCAGGGCTTCAGTTTTCTCCAGAAAATCAACAGCTTTACTACTGCTTTCACTAAAACAGGCTCAGACACACAGGTAAAGCTCCTGCCAATTTCATTGCCACTGATATTTTACTCATTACATAAGGTCAGTATAGAAAATAAAGCCTTTTGGACTCTGCTTGAAGCAGTAATGCACTGTAGAAAAATCTTACCTTCAGACAAAGGCTACAAAATTAAACCTTCAGGAAGGAGTGTCAAACCTTTGCCTTGTCTATATTCTACATCTATATATTCTCATCACTTCTCTTCCAGTGTGTGAGCACTGGACCTAGGACAGCACTGCAGTCATCCTTCTCTTCCACCATCTGAGATACCTCCGCAAAAGTCAACTGCATGGCAGTATGTTCACACTGAGGTGACTAAGAGGTGGACTTAGCACCCCAGTTTAATTTTCTTACCCACTATCGGAAATGCACCTGGCAGCACCTGATACAAAACAAGAGACTAAAGATAAGAGGATCTTCCTTTGTTAGAACTTTTGCATGCCCAGCATACTATGCTGATCAATATTTGAAATTAGACGCTGTTAAATGTTATTGTTCTTTACTATTGCTTCCAATAATATAGCAGAGCTGCCCTCTTCTTTAGCAAGAATTACTTTTTTCACATATCTTTAAATATTTTTGAAAGGGGAAAAGCAAAGGGTTTTTTTATATAACAGTGTATAAATACATTGTTGTATTAAATTTCTTAAGGAAGAAGGGATGAATCTGTTAACAATACATCAGTTGATTAGTATTCAGGATCATTTTTAGGTGAGACTTACACATATTTGATCCTTGCTCTTTCCCACGATCAGGAAAGGACTTGTTAATACCTGGATGTGCCTGGTTTATTTGAATTTTACTCTTTTAGAAGTCTAAATAATTTCTCTCTTCTCTCTGGAAATACCAGTACTTTATTTCTCTCAGTGTGGAGTGCTCATGGGCCAGAGACACAATGGACTGTTAGAGGAGAAGCGGTACTTTCAGAGAAATAAGGATGAAGCTTAATTTTTCATTGATGCATATGGAAACCAAAGAGATGGCATAAGTTTCACCGTGTGTCTTGTAAGCAGTCATTTTTTTCATCGTGAGTTTAAAAAAGATACAGAAACACGTTGATTTTAGCTTTTGTACTGTATTGGATATTTTAAGGTGGCAGGATATTTGCTCCTAAAGAAACCAGCTTTTCCTGCAAGTCGTCCTACAAGATTCATTACTCAAATTAGCCTGCTTTTTTTGCCAGTAGAGCTGCATTGAGAAATGGTAACAGAATACATTGGTCTGAAAAACAGTGCGATCTTTTATTTTTCTTTCTACTGAAAGCAAACCTTTTCCTTTTTTTGAGAGAGAAAAATAGAACTTCAACAGGTTTAAATTGTGAATACATAAAAAAGAATAGTTTGCTGACTTTTTCTCCTAGAGAGGCTTCAAACAGTTTCTGAGTGGTGGGAGTGACTAAAACTGTAAGCTCAGTGTACGCTGTTTTAAATATGAACAAGGCCATTTGTGCAACATTGATATGCAAGGTAGGTGAGTAAAGTGTTGTGCCATAGAGAGGCCTAAGACTTTTATAACAGAGGGAAATAGCACCCTTTTATCTGCCTTACGCTGCCGTACTTCTATCAGAATTACCTGGTCCTGCTATGAGTAAGATGTTTCAGCAGAGCTTTTTCACTTTCTTTGTAACAAAGTGGAAGCTGAAGACTTGAGGTGGGGAGGTGGGTACAGATATCCACACACACACATACATACACGTGATTTAGTGAAAAGAGGGAAAGCCATCAATACTCAAAATTTATAGATGCAGGGGGTATTGTTGTGGTTTTGTTGTGGGTTTTTTTTTTCACAACAAGCTGGGTGGAGTGATTACCCCAGCAAGTTTTAATCTTGAGAATATAAATTCCTGTATGTGCTAACACTGGTTTTGAGGACTTTGTATGCACACAGATTCCTGTTTCTCTGATTTTTACTCAGCCTGCAGGAAAATGTTTTGTATGCTTATTATGACACGAAAAGTTGGCTGATTCCAGCACTCAGAACACAGAAGGGCTACGTAATGAGTGGAAAAATGTCTTTAAAAACGTAACCCAAGGTTTTAATTTTTCATTTCTCTGCTTAACAAGTGTTAGAATATGTCTTTCACATCTTCTCTGATCCTTTTTTTTTTTTCAAAAAGTAATCTATGTCTTGTTATGGTTCTCTGTATCCATAAAATTTTGTCTCCTGCCTCCGTTTAAAAGTGTCTGTATATAAATTTCTTTAATTGCTTGAAAGTATGACCAAATGGCGCTGTAAGACCAAAACTGATTTAGTAACTTTGTGCTGTACTCATTTCAAAACCCAGTGATGGCAACAGTACCAGCGAGCCTTTACAATGCACATGGCTAAGCTCCTATAAAGGCAGCTGATCTTCCTAAATAGATTTTAAAATGACATTGAGATATTTTAAGCAGAGATTATTTGATTTTTTTTTTCCCTCTAAGTTTTACAGTTAGGTAACTCAGGAGCTGATTTGTTACACCAGATAGCATGGGTGCATCTGTCCTCTTCGCCTTCAGAAGTCTGATGAGCACTGGAAGCAGGATGTCTTCTGAGTATTAGAGAGGTAATCTGATGCAGCTCTTCTCCTTCAAGTACATCCTGTTCCATCCATTATCTCCTGTCTGCGTGCAGAGTCTAGTCTATCAAAATACAGTGATTGAATAAAAATTTTATTTCAAATAAATGAATGCATTGGTTTAATAGAAGATTTCTGCTGCATGGTGAAATAGTTCTCTAATGAACACTGAAGTCCTAAAATACAGAAACTTTCCATGTGTCCAAGTTAAATCTTTGTTACTCCTTTCAGAATGGGTTTGCTGAAGCAAGCCTAGTTTGTTCTATGTATTAAAGTAAAATGTTCTGAATTCTCTGCGTACTAACTGGCACTCATTATTTAAGTAACCTGCTTTTACTATTATAAATGTCTGGCATTGAAAATACATATTAAGAATACTTGACAATTTACTAATTTATGATCTTTTAACTTGTATTTTAATATTGCTGGCAAGCAAGCCTGTGTTGATGTATTAGACAAACATTCAAAATACAGACTTGAGATCTTGAAAGCTTCTTTTTTTCAACTTTAATCTGAACACTGAATATTTTTGACCTATTTTAAATTTTAATTTTAAAAAACAGACTGGGTACCTGTGAATTGAACTCATATGTTACATGCAAGTGCCCTTTTACTGATGATTCACTGCTCACAATTTCTTGGATTTTACTTCTCTTGGATTAATTCATTACTAGGATTTGCCTGTGATTTCCTGCTTTTCTCATTTTTCAGAGCACTGCCTGTTTTTTCCCTACATTCCCAAACAGTCTGGTTGTTCTGACGCTCTTCTCACAGGATGTAACTGGCCCTAGGTCTCTTTGCCATTGCCTTGGCTCTCCATTTCACTTCCAATATTTAAAAAACATTTGTTGGATATGTCTCCTCATCCTCCATCTCCTATTTTATGGCTATTTTGTGATTGTATCAATCCTAAATAATTTCAAAATACTGTTTGCATGATTTAACACAGCTGATGAGCCTTACTGTCTACAGTACAACAGGATGTACTCAAAATAGGTCAGATTTCATGTTTTCTTTTCCCAGCTTTCAGAAATTCTTCTCTGAATTACAAAGATCCCCAGTTCAGAATAAAATACTGGTTCAGGACAAAAAGACAAGCTGAACTAAATGCTGTGAACAAATTGCCAGCTGCCCCATCTAGTAACCTGTTAGGGCACATGTTCAAGTCAGGAGGCAGAGGTTAGGATCACACCACCCCTTTCCTGGGAAAGTTTAAGCACATCAATTAGATATCTCATGCCTTAATTTCCATATCGGTATGTTTTCTCACCCTAGTAAAGGTGTTGGCAAAGGGATGCTATGTTGTAGTCATACAACCTGCAGTAACAAAAAGTTTAGACTGAGTGAGCAGCACACATGAGTGTGAAAGTAATGTTGTAGTGGGAACCAGAACGAATGTGATCACAGACAGAAATTTGCATGAGCACAATCTGGAAAGCTTTTCTCCCAGCACACTGCCTGCAGCAGTCTCAGATCACAGAAGTCTATAATACATCTAGTAACATTAACGATACACTTTACAGCATGATTCATCCCCGATGATCCTGAAGTGCTTTACGAGTCCATCACATAAAATTTTCTTGGTCCATCACTGGGACAGCCACACATGTGCTGGGGGCCTCCTCTGCACAGCATGTGTCTCAGGTTATGCTGCTGGGAGAAGAGCTCCTCCACTCTCCACAGTCCCCAAGTGAGGTACTTGCTTTGGAGGAAAAAGCAGTTTTCAACCTCAAAGGCACATCGCCTGGCAGCCAGAATTACTATTTTCTGTTACTCATGAGAAGACTTGTTCTACTTTAGATTTTGCCATGATAGAGGGGAAAAAAATCTCTTCTATGCTCTGTCTCCATTGTCTTTCTGCAACTCCTGCTACTGGCAGCTGTTGACAGTACTGTCTTACCATAACATCCTTCATACATCGCTTTATTGCCATACCCTCACTTTACAAGAAAGACATCATTTGTCTGAGCTAGAAGTTGTGCCATTGCATTAGGGGTGCAAGCTCATGCAAGCATTGCTTCCCATTTGCTGATTCCCACTGGTTTGTTGGTAGCTGCCTTGACATTACTTTATTTTGTTGTTTCTAAAAGACCAGGGTCCCAGAAGGAAAAAATACATTTCTCAGATGTAAGAGATATCTTGTTGCAACAAAGTTCAGACCTACTCCCACACAAAGCCAACCCTTGTGCAGCAAGACCCAGATACATGCAAATGTAGAGCCTTTTGTAACTGAACCAAATTACCAGAGCTCCAGAGCTGGATCTGCTAAGATTCAAAGCAGGAGATGTTAAAGGATATGAAATAATAGACAGGAAACACAGACAAAAAGTTATTGCCGAAGGAATGGTATTACTAGGAGCTGGTGGGGAAGTCTAGCTAAAAAGGCAAACAACAGGTCTAAGGGGTTTATTCTTTATTTATGAGATGTCTTTGAAGGAACAGACCCTCGACTGCCTTCTCACTACTATTAATTCTAACTATGAAAGATTAATGAATGAAGAACAAAGAGGAATAAATAGAGTTGCCAGGAAAGAGATCCAGAAGAGAACTTTAAAATGTATCTCTCATCCCTTCAACAAGGTATAAAATGGTAAATGCTTTGACTACTCAAACAGCGTGCTTTGGTGTGGGTCTGAAGGATGATATGATATAAATGAGGGTAATATGCAAGAGGAGCCACTAGCTGTGCACCATCCTGCTGTTGAGGGACATTTCTCCTGGGTACTGCCACAAGGAATGTGGTTAATAGGTCTTGACTGGAGAGCTGTAGCCCATAAATGCACTTCTCCTCCTTGGTGCTACAGTGTACCAAGGTGTTGATTCAGGACTCGTCTTCACTGTTATGGATCTTGTTTAAAACGAACTATTTAAATACTGAAAGTCTGGGTATTTTGTACTGCAGCTCAGATTAGGCAAGCCAAATGTGATTCTCTTTATGCTACAGCCCCCAGTGCAGACAAAAAGCTTTCTCAGGTTGAGATTCTGCCACTCACGTAATTATTTAGAGAAAGACAGCTCCACTACTTCAGCTCCAGTACTTCACAAGAGGAATGGAAACATTAGGAAAAGTTTTTTCTTTGATGTAGAATATGCCACCACTTTTTTGTTATTAAAATAGGAGCTGATTTTAAATAAATAAAATTTTGCCTGGAGGCTTCTGAAAACTAATGTTGTGTTTTGACAGTGTCATTTTTCTGATTCCTGAAAGCATTATGTGAGTTAGCTCAGGACTTCAGCACGATTTTTCTTCTATGCTACATACAGTGAATTCATTTTTCAGCTGTGGATTTTATTTGATTTCTCCCTCACACACAGGCAGAGTCACATCACTATGCAACTTACCTACTTGACAGGCACTCCCCAAAGTTGGATTTTCCCCCTTTTAATGAACAGGTGGATCAAGACCCTGTAAAGGAAGCAGAAGAGAGGGTAGAGCAAAGTGGAAACACCTACCACTACTTCTTATCAGAAGAAATTGATGAAAAGCAATCATCTTTGAAAAAATGCTAAGAAAATTAAGAAAGGTCACACAAACCCCCCACAAGACAGAATTTTTGTTTAAAAAACCCCACACTATCTTCAACATGCAAATATCATGTAATGCTTTTTTAATTGGGTTTGTAGGTTTATATCCCCCAAATTCCTGCTTTTCTATAAAGGATATTGATGTAAGGATGACATAGGATTTTGTGAACAAGCAGATAGTCTTTAAATAACAGCTGATTTGAGACCCTTGTCTTTGATGACAATTTATGACCCTCTTCAAAAAAAAGGTAAAAAGCCATTTAGGTGTATGCTCAACTAGAAAACTCAAGTAATGTGTGCTTAGTGAGAGAAAGAGGATTGCTAACAGCACAATGTGTCTTACAGCATAAAGTGCAACCCTAAAACTGCACATTGCTGAGCATTCTTAATGTGCTATGAGCAATTCCACACACTGTATTTCAAACACTGAGTGCCCACCCTAATATGTACATATATCAGGGGTGGCTACATTTTTTGCTACGTGATTTCAAGAGACAAAAAGAGCTGGCCAAAGGACTTCAATTCCACTTTACAACTGCCAGAGTTTCAAATTTATTTTATTTTCTATTTAACTGAAAGTAAAACACTTTAAATGGTTTGGGGGGTTGGTTTTGGTGGGGTTTTTTTGGTCATGGTTGTATTGTTTCCCCCCCAAAAAAGTATTTATTTTCTATTGAAAAGGTCAGACTTTCTGTTCAGGTTCTTTTTTTCCCTGGAAATACCCTAAAGCATTGAACCATGGAAATTTTTTTGTTGCAGAACTTGTTGCAATTTACATCTTTTAAAATGTTTGGTTGGAATGCCTAATTCTATTTAAAAGATTAATTTTTTTTCTATACTTAGAGACACCTTATTCCAATGCTCTTTATGTCCGTGGGTTCACAAGGTAATTTTGACTCCTGAGTGAGTTGTGACAGAGACTTTTTTTAAATACAACACTGAGAGTTTTCCACTTGCTTTCTGGTCCACATAGCAGACTTCAGGGTGGGTGGGGATGCTATTGCAGGTGCAGACTGGCCCAGGAGCATAGTCCCGGCGTGTCTCCTGTACAGCTGCAGTGTTACTGCCCAGATGCTGCCTGGATTCTTCCATCTCTGCACTACAGCGCAATATATAGCATGGGCATACTTTGTCTTTTGGGGCTATTCCTTCATTGTCACGATTTTCTCTTTATCCTCAAAGCTAGAAAGCCATGGGTTTAATACTACTGAGATTTTTAGAATATTACTTCTCCACAGAAGCTGGGGAGTTAAGAACTGCAAACAGGCAGGAGGATTGAAAAAACTGCTTTTTCTCTTCTATCATCAGACATTGTATGCCTTTGGTCTTTGGAGTCTTCCTCTGTTACCACTGTGTTTCTTTTCTCTCCTTTCTTTCCCCCTCTTTGGGTTCCTACTCCTCTTTTTTGATTTTATTTTCTTCTTTCTCCCCATGTTACTGTCTTAAAATGTCCAGTGTATGTTCAACAGAAGGAAAGATCCATGTGAGCTCTTCTTTTGCATTCATGACTAAGGACCTTACAAATCCAAGTTAAGATGAAGATCATAAGCGTAAGTGAGAGAGCACACAGAAAAAAAATGCTGAAACTTCCACCTGGTCCCATTGACGTCAGATATATTTAGAAATACAAACTGTAAAATTTCATAGATCCAAGGCAAGGTGAGAGCAAGCCTTACATTGTACTCAGGTGTCAGCTGCATCTCAACAATGTGACTGGGTAGTGAAATACCATCTGTTGCCTTTACCAAGCCCCACATACATCTTTCAAAATGACCAAAGTGACTGGGAACCCAATTTGTATTGTGACTGAGTAGAATTTGTGCTCCCAAGTCATGTAAGGACCTTCAACAAGATGTTTCTTGGGAAGGTAGTATTTTATGATCTGGTAGCTTGAACCAAGATTTCCAAAGTTTAGCAGAGCAGACTATATAAATAAAATATAAAGTCAATCCACTGCAAAAGGTGTTACAAAAATCCTCACTATTCTTTGTCTTTTTTACCCATGTGATGTGAGGCTTTAAAGGAGGTGCACCCAGTGCCACGCCACTTAGTCTGGATGTTGAAGCCCAACACCTCTCCTAAAAATCTGCGCCTCTGCATGGCTGCTCAAAGAGGACCTGATTTCTTCAGTGGCGAAACACCAGAACAGGCTTCGCAGAGAGGTGTCTGTTGCCCCATGTATGCCAGTGTCTAAGAGGAATGTGGACACTGTCCTCAAGAACACGCTCAGACTTCTGGTCAGCCCTGCAGTGGTCAGGCAGTCGGGCCGTCCTTGTCGGTCCCTTCCTACTGAAGGAGTCGTTCTGCCCTGCTGTTCCCTGTTCTGCCCTGCTGTTCTGACTCTCTGGCCCACTTTCAGAGCACCAGCCAGTCAATATTCTGCACCTGTGCTTCAATGTACGGTCCCAGGCTTCTCCTAAGAACGTTACAGGTTACAGCTGTACAACTTAAAAATCCCGCCTGGAATCCTTTGTCACTGTTCCCAGGCAGAGGTATCCCTGCCGCCGCAGCGGACACCAGCTGCTGGTGCTGACCGCATTATTAATCTCACAGTCTCCCCCGAAAGAGAAAGGCGGCAAAGGCGCACCCGAGCACGCCACAAAGCAACCCTCGGCAGACCCCGAAGGGGCACAGAAAAGGGGATTTCATCGTTCTCCTTCCCTTCCCTCATCCCGCCCCACTCCCGCCCTGTCTCGGCAGCCGCCGCCATTTCGCGGGCAATGCTGCCCCCACCCGCTGTCGCCGCGCAACAGCACGGGGCCGCCCACGGGCCGCCGCAGGGCCGGGCCGGGGTGCGCGGCGGCGGCCGTGGCGGCTGTGGGGACGCCTGCCCGGCCTGGGGCGCTCCGCGGCCCGGGGCTTGGCTCTTGCTCTGCAGTTGTGCAGAAACGCGGCACAGTAATTACAATTAATCATTAATGGCAGTAAGTGTGGTTCCTGATGCCTGAAGTGTCATGGACGGCAAGCACACACACAGACACACACACCCCCCTTACCATACAATTTGCTGCTTTGCAAACTTAAGGGTTTACTTTAGTCAGTTTTGTGTTTCCCTTTCGGACCTAGAACTACAAATACAAGAATTACATTCACAGCAAATACTGAGAGATACGAGTATAATGTATCAACCAGGAAGGAGAGAGAATGCGGCTGCAGCATGAACTGGTGCCAAAGGGAGAGTTAAAATGCAGGAAGATGAGAGAAGTCTGCTCTGCTTTAGACTTTTCAAACCCCTTCTGTCGGTTTCTTTCTCATGCTGCAGTTCTTCCATATGCTCCCTACACCCACCAACACACCCACCTGCACACACACACAATTTACCAACATACTTCATGTCTTTGCTGAATTCAATTCCACGCCATAATTCAAATAAAATAAAATAAACAGCTGTTTTCTTTCCACCAAAACCTAATGTTTTCTGACTTGCCACTTGTGAAGCATTTGAAAGAAGCAGGCTGCTGGAGATGCTTTGTACTGGCACATTGTGATGCTGCACAGAGGACCAGGGCTGGACCTGGCCACTCACCTGTGCTCTTAGAAGCACTCTGTTTAACAAGGGGACCCTCCCAGGAGGAAGGATTTTGAAGCTATACAGACAAAAGTAGACTGTCCTAGTGTCACTCAGATTCCAGAATAGGCTTCAGTTTAGTCTCCAGGTAAATAAATAATAAATAGAGTTATTATTAAATACTCTGAATAAATAGAGTATTCAAAGCAGCACGGACAGGCAGAGCACTGCAGAACCATATCACAGGTATTTATTTCACAGCCTCCCTTCCTGTGCGAGAAGTACAGCTCCAAGAAGTGCAGACACCAGAGACTGTGGCTGGCATTTACCCTACCTGTGTCATCGTCTCTGTTAGCTCCAAACTGAGTTCCCAGCTGAAATCTGAAAGCCCAGCACACAAACAAACAGTAGGAAGGCAGGGCCTAGAAAGAGTCATCAACAGGATCCTGTGTTGGCAGACACTCCTGCAGTTTGTCAGCCATGCACCATTGCACATCTCTGGAGGTCAAAAGGGTTGAAAGCAAGACAACCACCTCAAGTGGCCACCTCACTATGAGTGTGACTGCTGTACCACTCCTTTCTGACTGTTCCAATGGGTTTGTGGTAACAGATCTGGCAGGAACTGCCCTCTCAGATCGTCAACTGTGTTGGTCACAGCTTCAGGAGCAAGGCTGCTGCACTGTTCATGTGGAAAGCACATAAAAGAACACTAACTCAGAGGTGACTTGTCATCTAGTAGAATTCAGAGACCGAGATTATACACCTGGTTTATTCATAAAACACATTGTGAGACACCGATCATATTCCTTAAATCAATTGTATCAATTTCCCAGGATATTGTGTAGGTACGTGCCATGCCCTCAAGAGCGACTGAAGGACTCAGATGCCTTGCTCTCAGCTCAGGTGCAATTCAGAAGTCATAGATAATCATGAATACTCTCCTCATATCAAACACCCAAGCCAGGTTGTACCTGGCACAAAACCCAACCCACGGAAGAAACAGCACTCTCATCTCTTATTGTGCAGTACAGTTCACTGCAATACAGGACAACCATAACCAAATGCATTTAAAATGCATGTAAAACCTGCCGAAGGGCTTTGAATCAGTATTAGCTGTTGGCATTGATCACTAACTGAATTAAGTTTCTGATTCATGATGTAAGTTTTCATCTGTCCATCCAGTCTTGAGTGCTTTGCATCACTGCTGTTATTGGGTACCAACTTCTACACCTAGAGGTGGAGCAGCAGACAGTGGTACAGGATGGGGTACAAACCAGAAGATATTTCACCTCCATCTCATCACATGTCAACTCAGAACTGCCCTCTGGTAAAAGCAGCTGAGGCACAGCTTGCTGTAGTTGTAAGAAGAGTCTTTAGGCTCTCCTTCCCCTAAATATCTTTCTTTTGTTCCTTTGCAGACATGCTAAGGAACACTAGGGCTCAAGGAAAATCAGTGATGCTGTTATAGGAGCTAAATTTTTTTAAAAGTGACACATATTGATGTATTTCTTTTGGTTATAAGTCAGGCCACACATCAGTGAACTGTTAGGGCTAGAATCCAAAGAAATACCTGATCCTGTTGTTTACCTTCAACATCAAAACCCTACTCATCCTTATATTGCCACTTTTCAGTTCACGAGAGAAACTATTTGCCTCAGATGGGCTTGCCCAACTATTTTTTATAGTTTATTTACAGAGCTACCCTCCTGATTCTCCATGTTGCTGGTGTCAAACAGCTTTCCCAGGAGCCTTTGAGAAGGACAAGAGAAAATCACTTAGTACAACTACACTAAATAGGAGAAATTACCTATTTTAATCCTGTGCTCTAAGGACAAAGACATATGCTCAACTACATCTGTGAAACGATGAACTCAGCTGGGAAGAACAGCATTCCAATAAAGTTTATCAATTGCTCTGATGAATACAGAGTAAGATAATGCATGTCCCATTGGTAGGAGCTTGTCATGCTGTTGATTAACAATGGACAATGACCATTAAGCACAAGGAGAGCTTTGTTCATAGAAAAACCCAAAAACCTGAAAACCTCTAGCCATGGTTGGTATTGAAAGACTTTTTTTTTTTTTTTTAATGGTTTTAAAGTGTATTTCAACATCTGGACTCCCTTTCAGGAATGGATTAGTGGCTAATTATACAAGGAACAAAAAAAACCCCCCAAATTATTTCTCTTTCTCTGCTTGTTCTCTCAGTCTTTTCTATTTCAGGTACAGTCTCCTCAGTAAAAAAAAAAAAAAAAAAAAAAAGAAGCCCTCCATACTTGTTCATGTTTCTGAGGTATTTTGTATCAAACTGTCAGTGTTATTCCTATTTTTTTGTGAAAGCCTCCTTTTCCTTGAGAGTTACTGTGTTAACACTGGGCTAACCTTTTTTAATACTAATTTAACTGTAAGAATTCATTCCCTGAAGTACATCAAAATTGCTATCAAAATATGCTTTCCTGATATTAATGAGATGTTTAGATGCATGCTTATACACTTTGATCAAGTGGGGCCAAAGTGAATGCCAGTAAGCAGCATAGCTTGAATCAGCACAGAAAATAAGGGGTCCAAGACATCAGGAGTATTTTCTAAGAGGCTACACCTTGTACTTTTTTCAGGATACTGGATATTTAAAGCATGTATTTCTGGAGCTAGAAGCTGAGCAGATGGTTTCCGATAAGTTCGGGCTCTCCAAAGCAATGGAGTATTCCACTTCTTTGGAGGACAGAGAGGAATGCACTGGCTCCAAAGCTGGAGGAGAGCGGTGGTGAAACCTACTGGTTTACTGGTTGTGGATAACTTGAAGAAGGGAATGTACCAGGGAGAAAAAGAAAAATGAAGTTGTGGGAAGAAGAAGAAGAGAAACAGCCAAGGTAACTAAATTAAAAGGGAGCAACAAAAGAAAAATGAAAATGCAGAAAACTACTTTTTTTACCTTGTCAAAGCCACTACTCTTCCTCACCTTATAGGTGGGGTCAGGCAATGAGTGTTGAGTATAAGAGAATGCACTACAATGTCAAGTGAGGAGCACCACACTTTAAAATCAGTATTTTCAGTCTTTTATTTTGCTCTCTTTTCTAGAGGTACCAGTTGTATTCACAATTTATAAGTGCATAGGTCCACTATATCTACTGTACTGGGTCTGAGACATACTGAGAGTTACTTTCTTTGTAGCCGTCAATATAGTCAATTATAGCTGCTTTTTTGACTTCTTACCTAAAAGTGTTGATAACATACCTGTGTTTTGGATACTGCTAAATCCTACTTGCACAGTATCAACGCTTTCTCTTTTTCCCAGCTCTGTGCCCCAGCAAAGAGCAGGGCATGGGCAGGAAGCTGGGAGGGAACACAGGGTACAGCTGACCTGAAGTGGCCACAGGGATGGTCCATACCATGTAGTGCCATGCTCAGCAATAAGAGCTGAGGTAGAAGGCAAAGGGGAGATTGTTCTAAGGTGACCACTGATTTGGCGTCGGTCTGCTTGTGGGAGGTGGTGAGTGATTGCCTTTGCATCACTTGGCATCACATCTTTTTTCTTCACCTATTAAATTGTTTTTGCTTTGATCCATAAGATTTCTCACTTTTGTTGTTTTTGTTCTCTCTGCCAACCCACTGGAAAGAGGGGAGAAATGAATGACCAGTTGAGTGGGTGCTTGGCTGTTGGCCAGGGTCAACCCACCACAGCAACACTAACAGAATTTATTAACAGTCAGAATGTATTGAAATCACTCAAATTCCTACTTTAAGCAATATATTCTGACAATCAAACAAACTACAATATCTTCAGATCCTTCAGTTATCCTTACAGTTTTGGTTCTGTTATTCCTCTCACATAAATCAGGCTGTCATGGCAGGCAGGGGAACTTTTGCATTACTTTGGCTACAGGAGGACTCAAGGAAAAGAAACCTGTTACAGCAGGTCTTCTGGGATGGACATTAATCCGTAATATTTGCAGAAGAAGCCTTGGAACCTGGTGCCCCAGGCCTCTTTACTTGAGACACAAGAAAAGTACCTAGTGAAAATTAACAGCAGGAAGCACTCTGCTTCAAGACTGATGACAGTAAGGGCTAAAAAAGAAAAGCAAAAGGAGAAAAATTCTCAGCACTCCTTCCCTGCGTATTGGGAACCTGATTTTGGCAGCTCTGCAGGCTCAGAGCTCTGCTAAGATGTGTTCTCTCTTAATGTTTTAATGAGCGGAGTAAATGACAGTCCCAGCTGAGTACTCATCTTTGTTGCTGTTGCTAAGCAAAACAATGGCCAAAAAAGCTCCTTTTTCATCTTCTAGATCATAAAAACAACAGAACCATTTGTTTGATATGTGCAGAAATTCATTCTACCTCTATGCCAGCTCAGCCCACACACCTCAGTTCACTCTTTCATGTCTTTCATACATACTTGTTCAATTTCTCTAACATATGCCATGACACATCCCGATTTGATTGTCCTGCACATCCTATATGTCCTTCAGGCCACATGGAGTTCATTCAGTTTCTCCTATTCATCTGGGCTCCAGCACAGCCATGGTAATGGAGATCAGTACAGGTTTCTGTTCTCTGGATCCGCTGAATATCTTGCCTTGCCGGCTCATGCAGTTTTAGAGTTCAGCAATGGGGTAAGAGATGCTGGCATATTTTTGCATTCTTGCTCTCTTTCCTTCTCTGGTGACTTCCTGCTTTCCTAAAAAAGCTTCCTGCTTTCTTTCAAATAAAAACATGTTCCAGACTCCCTTCTCTTTGTTATCTATTTATCAAATAACTTTTTGCATTTCTAATTTTTCCTTTCTTTTTCCTTTCTCTCTCAACATTTTCTTCAGCCATCTGTCTATGTTTTCCTTAGCCATTTGAGTTTTCACTCACGGGTAGTGTGAAGAAGTTCTAATCTCACATACATTTTGGTAGGGCCTGATATCTACCCTGTTCTTCAATGACTTGTCTGCTCAAAACCTGCTTTGTGATTAAAAAAAATTATCTAATGTGATATTAAACCATTTTGTCTGTAATGTGAGTAAGGAAATTCCCACTTAATTTGTCAGTGGATGGTAACTATCCCTTCCTGATCAATGCTAATCTCTGATCCTGAACCCTGACCTGTAAGTCACAGTCAGCAAGCATGTTGGGGAGCTACAGATAACAGTTCCAGTTTGAATAGTGAGGCAGAGCAAAATAAGCAAGTGATTATTAGCCCTCCATAGGCCATTGGTAGTAGATTTGCCCAAAAGAGGGGAAATTTCTACCCCTTGGTAGTACTGTCTGACATAAGTACTTGCATGGCTGACAAAGATGCTGAAAAAACAACAGTAAGTAGGAGCAAATATTTTCAGTCACACTGAGTGTTTAGCTTTGATGGATCTTCCTTTGACTGTGGAGTTCAACGTTATAATTGTTCTACTCCCAGGTTTTTAATAGAATGAGATTACTATTAAAACACCACCTTCAAAACAAACATACAAACTCTACCATAGCATCATTTTTCAAGTTCCAGTGTAGCAGCATTTCCTTTTCCATCATGACAGAGAACTCTGAGCACTCATGAGTTCACTATCAATAAGCACTTTAAAGGAAGACAGGCTGCCAAATCTCCAAAGTGTTTTCTATGCTCACCACAGTTACCTTTTTGTCTGTCTGCTGGGCACAAATCCTGAGCAAGGTACAATGCTCTACCTCATTTTCTTCAGCCTTTTTCTCTCATCTCTGGAATCTACACCTTTCAAGTGCAGTTAACTGATTACACACGGAAAAGGAATTTAATAAATCATGTAGGCACACTGTAAAGGATTTTCATGCATTCCTTTCCTATGTAAATGGTCTGTAACTTTTTCATGAATCAGTCCCATAGACTCTTTATTTCACATTTCCATCCTCCTTTCCCTGTAGAATTGCAATTTAAATGATCCTTAAACTTTTGAAGACAATTAAAGGTTAGCTTTGCATATCAGTGACCTACCAGCAATTCCCCTGTAAAGCTCTGATATATGTACAGTGTTTGATCTACACCTGCCTGACTTCAGGAAAGTAGAAGTGTTTCCATGCTGCTCTGAACTCTAGGTAGGGTTGAAAAATAGACTCAGAAGACACCACAAAATAGCTACCACTTCCTGAAAGCTTCACACAGTTCAAGGACATCATTTGAGTTTTGAACAACCCATAAATTATTAAAAGTGTTTGGACTGCCTTGCTAGAAAGATTTAAGGGATGTTCAGAAAATACTTTTGGTTGGTTATGTGTTACTTTTTCTTATATCAAGCCATAACAGTATTTTGTTAGAAATTGTATAGCATTTATTCCCAGAAGCAGGAATGGAGACTTATAACTGTGGCTGTCTGTGCAGCCCCCCTCAGCCCAAAACGTGTGATTCCTGTATATGCAGACATGATCTGCATGGGTTCTTAGAGGAAATGAAGGCTGCCTGACAGCTTGGAATGACCAGGTTTGACTTGATCAAAGGTAGAATAAGATGTACCAAACTGTAGGGACTCAGCACGTAACTAGATTTTGAGTGAATTGTGAAATATTTGAATAAGATTCTTTTTCTTCCCTTTCAGCCCTTTTCAACTTCTTCCCTCTTGAAAAGCACTTTAATACATAGAATATAAATTAACAGGTCTCCAAAAGAGTTGATACACATTTGAGAAAATACTGTTGCACAGCATGACTGGACAATTTTATTCCATTTGAGGCAGATTCAAAATATGAAAATTACTATAATATTGGAGGATGGAATAGCTCCAAACTCTTTCAGCTTCGTCTGGAACAGACACAGCTTAACTACTCTTGTCTCGCACAGTAACTAAATATAAATATTATAAAATATTTATAAATAATGAGTACTAAATTGATCACGTTGTGGAGTTTTACTGGAACATGTAATTCCTGTTATTAATCTGGCACTTATAAATTTTTTACTGCTGGTGACTTAAGTCAGTCATCTGTCCATATAGGTTGTCTTATTGAAAAAAATCTTAATGAGGAGATGGAAACAGCTTTGTGATTTATTTAAACTCCCTGAGACTGTCTCTGCCAGTGTGTGTGCTGATAAATGTTAGGTTAACTGTTTCTCTGTTTGTTTAACTTTCTCCTGAGGAGGGCTCGATGTGATTTAAGCAGTCTCATATATTCAAAGTGTTAATATCTAGTCTGTGGTGAGAAAGACAAGGAGGGGTCACAAGTGGCACAGACACTGTTCTTACAGTGGATAGCCTTAGTCTTCCTTTGTAAAAGTTTATTTGCATCACAAAACACTACTGATCTTGGAAATCTTGATTTAGGAAAATATAGTCTGGAAATTATATTCTGCATTGCAAGACTAACAACGTAATAGGACTTTGTTTAATAATAGTCTAGTATCTGTTTTCCCCCTTTTTTTTTTTTTTTTTTGCCTAGGTTTGCATGCAGTTTGGTATACAGCAGCTTTTTCTTAAAGGAAAAAGAAAATTTTTACAACATCCTCAAAACACACGCAGAGGCACACATTCACACTTACATCCTTTCAAGCTATTTTCTAGAACAGTCAGTAATACAGATGTGATGAATCAGGCCTCAATTATGATTCCAGTTGCATCCCTGTTTTCCAGAGAGCATTTGGAATTGCTAAAGTAATTCAAAGTCTGAGCTTGTTGCCTTATTGTCATGAATATTTGTTATGCCTTGTCTGCATTTGATGGGCATCTGATTAAAATGTAGAAAGCTGAATCCATATGACAGAAAACCTCATTTTTCTCGCTATAGACAGACTGGAAGTAAAAAACATTACTGGAAGTAAAACATAGTGGGAAGAGAAATCCCACTAGATCAAGTAATCCCAGTAAGGTTATGCAAAAGTCGTAGATTTTTGGAGTTTTTTTAAATCAACCATTATTGAAGAAATGCTATCATTGAGCATCAACTATGGAAAACCCAGGCTGTTAGAACTTCATTAAATACTTGGTGAGAAGAGCTGATGGAGACTGCTCTGTGTCCAAGTTTTGATTCACCTGCAATTGCCAAAAAGCACGCATCAGGCTTCAAGGGAAGTGCTCTCTACAGAAGGACTTAGAAAGTAGATTATCTAAAAGCTGTCAGCTTTCCTTTGGGTGAAATTATAAAGTTGACAACCAGATAGTTTTAGTTTTGGATGAGCTGCCTCTGAGGTTGCCGATGTTACAGAAAATGTAACATATTCCCTTCTGAATTATCTTTCATATAATGTAGGGCCTGATGTGTATAAATGAGATTACCCCTAAGAGATAGTAATTCCAAAAACTGGGTCTGCTGTTTATCCATAGATTCAAATAACTTTTGGTCTTTGAGCCCACAGGCTAACTAAAGTTTTCAAAAGAAGGTCAGGGATTCAGCACTGCAAGGCTTTTATCACCAGACATATAGCTGCCTTTAGGGCAGTTTTCTGCACTTTCTAAAATATCACCTGACTACAGAAAAAAATCACCTGACTACAGAAGCCAAGATGTTTTTTTCAGATAATATCCTGGAAAAATTGACAACTTTTGGTCCTTTAATACCTTCAATTTGGGATGCTAGTCAGCATCAGCCTCTGCTACCTGAATAACTACTGTCCAGTTGTCACTCTCTGGAGTTCAGAATGAAATATTAGGGCAAGTTCAAATCATGGTCTATTTTAAGAATCCCTAAAACGGCCTTATTATTTCTCCTGAAATACTGATTCAGTGACTGTTACACACACAAAAAAAAGTATTGATATCTTTAGGTTAAAAGCCACACTTCTAGAAAATTATTATTATATAACTGAGGTATCTGCCAAAAAAATCCCCCAGAAAATTTCTGTAATGTTGCCACTGTCATGTTTTTATTAGACACAGTAAAACGTTCCTAAAGTGCAAAAATTAAATAATCTTTCATTGTAGTATACTTAATTAGAGTATTATTTTATGTCCAACTACACATTGCTTGTAAAGTCTCTTTGCCGAAAGTTCTTTTGAAGTAGAACAGCAGAGATGACATAACAGAAATAATTGAGTACCTGATGATCCTGTTTATCAAAGCTCTCTGTTTCTCCAGTTTTCACTCTTCCTCACCTGAGTTGGGTGAAACCAACACTTGTCACTTATAGATTTAACTGCTTTGGACATTTCTGAAGAGGGCATGTTATTGGGGGGTTTATGTCAGTCTTAATTAGCTGTGTTTTCTGCTTTCAGGTTTGCTGGTAAGTCTAATTGTACCACTGTCAGGATACTGTTCTGTTTAACAGGTGCTAAAATGTATTAGGCTGACAGCTACTATTGTCACTGAATCCTTTCTGTGTTTTTGAAGTAGACAAAGAAAATTCTTTATTATTTTTTTTCTGAAGTTTCCCAGAGTGAAAATCCAGGTATAAAAAGATGTATTTGATCGGTGCTTTGAAACCTAGGCCTTACTGGCCAACATGCTGATTTCATACAGTCAGTAGCACACTCGGATTCACGGTAGCCAACCAGCTGCAGTGGTACAACCACATAAAATCCTGGATCTCAGGAGACACAGGAAAAATTCAAGACAGGAAAATTAGAAGTTGATCCCCAAAGCCATTTTAGGGGTTGCAACAAAGTCCAATGAACTACATTAAAAGCGAATCTAATATAAAGGAATCCAAGGTCTGGATGCTCTAAAATTTATCATGCAATGGGTTAAGCAAGGCTCTCAGCTCCAACATAAACATTGGAGGTTGCTTTTTCTCTGAGTCAGACAATGAAGAAAGTTTACCAATATGGACACAAACCAGAAATGCCACACTGAGGGAGGGGAATATATTTAGTGGTTTTCTACCAACTCTGGCAAACACACAACAAAAGAGCCCTTGATCTTCTCTGTGGATTTATGGATATTTGCCACTCAGTTATACCTTGGAGCTTTTTTGTACTTGTCATATTTTGGGAAAAAAGAATAATTTGGAGAATGCGTATTTAGATGGCATGAAATAATTCAATTGGATGCTAACACTTGACAGGATCTCTACATTTTTAACTACTGAAATAGTAGTTTTCGTCTTCTGTCCTTTCAGCATAAGCCACTTCTGAAAACAAGCAAACCACACCCTGTTGATTGTTCTTGCTGCTCTGTGTCAGCTTCAGCTGGCAGCTATTGCTCCTTGCATGGGAAGGGATAATAAGCAGCAGATACCCATGCAGCTCCATTGCTGCTCCTTCTGGAATGCATGATGATTTATACTGAGAGTACTGTGCCATACAGAGATTCCAATACCACAGTCATTACTACAGTACACAAACTTCTCTCTACAGTGCATTAAGCAACATATTCCAATATCTATATGTAAGCTTCATCGGTGATGTAGAGCTGGAGTGCCTTGTTCATAGCGTGCTGCTTAGGTGAAATTTGTGACGGCAATTTGGTCACTGATGTAAGTCCTCATTCCTCACTCCTTTAAATAAGGCTCAAAACACGGACAGGTTGTCTTGGCAACCTGCTCAAAGGATCAAACAATTCCTCTCCCAGGCACAAACCTGTGAGGAGACAGGAGATGCTGTGCTGGTCAGACATCAAACATATCTGCTGGTGACCATATTCTTTACTTCCTTTTGCAGTCATCATCTGTAGTTTCTTCAGACAATTTATAACACATGATTTCAGTATAGGGCAGGGGGATGCAAGAGTTTTTATGAGTGGGATCAGAGTGCAGCTATTAATTATTTTTGTAGTACTGTAAACATATGGAGTTCTCCCTGTTTTTCCCAGAATAGCTAATAATCCAATTTAGACACAAGGTACCACAATGAAATGGATGAAACAAAACATGGGGCAGTTGGAAAGAGGGGTAAGGGCAGAGGTTATGGCATTATAGCTTCATGGTTAGGTAGCAAAAGCTAGCACGTAAATGTAAATTCCACAAGGTAGATTTATGAGAATAGAAATAAAATTAAAAATAAAATA
>VYZT01017603.1:0-16899 GCA_013400735.1 Pomatostomus ruficeps | reverse complement strand
CCCGGCCTCAGCCCCACTCCCGTCGAGTTATTGTTTGATTTATTGATTTGTTGATGTATAGATTTGTAGATTTGTTGATTTCACACTCGGTTGCTGTCACAGCCTTGGCCCCGAAGTCACCCTCTCCCTTACGTTCTCCCACTTGTCCCCCATATCTCCACTGTTCCTTCCCCCTCCAGCGTCCCCACCTCTGTCCCCAGTGTCTCCATCTCCAGTGTCCCCCTCCCCATCATCACTGTCCTCCGCTGTCCCCCACGAGAGGGTCCTTAGGTCCTCGGGGGTCTGCAGCTCATGTAGCCGCCCCCCCTCCAGCAGGGCCACCCTAGGTGCCCGTTGGGCCAGGGCCACCCGCCCTGTCACCAGCAGCACTGCTGGCCCCTCCCCTGCCCCGGGACCGCGGGGACACAGCAGCTCCTGCTCCACCTGTGGGGACACGGCAGGGTCAGGGCACATGGAGACACGGGGGGATGTGGTGGAGATGGGGGACGTGGGGGTGTCAGGAGACCCCAGGGTGGGGAGCACAAGTGAGGGACCTGGGGTGTGGGGACATGTGGACCCAGAGGACATCGGGACCAAGGGGACTCTGGGATTGGTGTCATGTGGGGCAGGGACCCAGATGATATGAGGACGTGGGGACCCAGGGCACATGGGGACATTGGGACTAAGGGGATGCAGGGCCAGGGTCCCAGGGGATTTGGTGACCCAGGAGGAACCCCAGGGGACATGGGGGGCAGCAACCAAGAGGACACAGGGAGTGTGAACAGAGAGGACACAGGGCACATTGGGAGTGGGGACCCAGGAGACATGGGGGACACAAGGACTGGGGACCAAAAGGACATGGGGAGTGGGGACCCAGGAGACATGGGAACAAGGAAGGGACCCAGGGGATACATGGGGACCAAAGGGACACAGGAGCAGGGACCCAAGGAATTTGGTGACCTAGGAGACCCCAGGGGATATGGTGACTGGGAACCCAGGGGACATGGTGACCCAGGGAACACAGGGGATGTTGTGACTCAAGGGACACAAGGCACATGGGGTACACGAGGACTGGGGGCCCAGGGGACACAGAGAGTGGGGACCCAGAGAACACGGAGACCCAGGGGATGGGGACATGGGACACAGGGGCAGGGCTGTGACCCACCTGGCGCCGGGTCACGGGGTCGAGTGCCCGTGTGGGCTCATCCAGCACCAGTACTTGGGGGGTCCTGAGCAGGGCCCGGGCCAGTGCCACCCCTTGGGCCTGCCCCCCTGAAAGCTGCATCCCTCGTGGGCCCACCTCTGAGGACAGAAGGGACACCATGGGGACACTATGAGGACATCGCATGGACACATTGGGAGTTGCACCCACTGTGCACCCACCTCTCAGAGGACAAGCAAGGGGGACAAGAAGGAGGCAGAGAAGGGATACTGAGGGGACACCATGTAGAAGGGGAGCAGGTGAAAACGGGACAGTGAGAGGACAACAACAGGACACTGTGGTGACATCATGGGGACACTGAGGGGACACCATGAAGACACATTTGGGACACCACGGGGAAACACTGAGGATGTGTTAGGAAGCTACACCCCCTGCACCCCCAGCTCTGGGATGCACAGGGAGAATAGGGATGGGACAACGAGGGGACAGTGAAGAAGCAGAGAGAACATAAAGGCGACAGCATGGGGAGACCATGGGGACGGTCAGGGAATAGCGAGGGGACAGAAGGAACACGGTGGGGAGACCGTGGGGACATTACAGACACCTTGGGGATGGTGAGGCAACATCATGGGAACCGCAAGGCACACTATGGGGACACTATGGGAACATCACGGGCCACAATGGGGACACATTGAGGAAACTGGGGAGACTAAGGGGACCCCTTGGACACATTATTGGGACACCTTTAGGATACCTTTGGGACACACTGGGGACACTACAGGAGGACCATGGGGACCCACGTGCAGTACCTGTGTCATAGCCATGCGGCAGCTGTGTTGCCCAAGTGTGCACTCCCACCCGCCGCGCTGCTGCTATCACCTGTATCATCTGTGTCCCCTCCTTGTGTCCCCAGCCCAGAGTGATGTTAGCGCTGAGGGAGCGAGACAGGAGGGATGGGCACTGCGGGACACCAGCCACCTGTGGGGACAGGGATAGGGGACATGGGGGGACATAGGACCACATGGGGATTTGGCAGGGACAAGGAGGAGACACCTGGGGACAGGGGATGGTGGTAGGGTCATGATGAGGCTGGCTGATGACATACGGACTGCTGTAGAGAGCTGTTGGGGACAGAGGAGTGACGTGGGGGTGGCAGTTGAGGACCCAGGGATGTGTTGAGGACATAGAGTGACATGGTGGTCGTGGCTGTTGGGATCCACAGGGGACAATGAGTGACCTGGGAGTAGCCATGGTAACCCACTGGTGACACAAGTGACAAAGGGTGACCTGGGGGTGGCACTGGGCCAGCCATTGGTGACCTTGAGGTTGCAGTAGGGACCCATTTGGGGCACAGGAGTGATCTCAGGGTAGCAGTGGGGACCTGTTGAGGACCAGGTGCAGACCCAGGGGTGGCTGTCAGGACCCGCTGGGGACAACATGCTGCCCACGGTGGCCATGGGAACACATAGGAGAGGTTTGGTGACAGGGGGATGGCACCAGGGGATGGATGGTGACCCAGGGGTGGCTGTGGCAGCCCAGGGGTGGCCCGTGTGTGTCACCTGTTGCCGCAGAGCAGGCTCTGCGCGGGGCGTCAGGGGGGTCCCATCCAGCAGCACCGCCCCGCCCGCCAGGGGGCGCAGCCCCAGCGCCGCCGCCGCCAGTGAGCTCTTCCCGCCGCCAGGGGGCGCCAGCACGGCCACAACCTCTCCGGGGCGCAGTGACAGCGACACCCCCTGGTGGCAGGAACAGGGATCGCACCCGACACTTCCGTGTCCCGTGTGTCCCCGCTTTGGCCCCAACATCCCCTTGGCCCCCATGTCCCCAGTACCCCCTTGTCCCTCTGTTCCATGTCCCCCCACAACCCAATATCCCCACATCCTCCCCATGTGCTCCCCATGTCCCTAATATCTCCTTGTGCCCCTATGTCCCATGTCCCCCCACATCCACAATACCCCCATGTCCCCCCATGCCCCTGTGTCACCCATCACCTTGAGGACTGGCTCGGACCGCCCAGGGTACGTCATCCAGACATCCTCAAGGCACAGGCCTCGAGTCCGTGTGGTCTCATGGCCCCGGGGGGTGACAGGTGACAGTGGCTCTGCAGGTGCCATCGTCTGGACCTTCTCCAGCAATTCCAGCAGAGTCTCAGAGGAACCAACGGCCTTGGCCAGGATCGGGAGGTACAGGAGCAGGACCTGGAGACATGAGGGACATTGGGGACACGGGGACATTGGGAGGACACATAGAGACATGAAGTGACATGGGGGAGCTATGACATGGGCGTGGGGACATGGGAGGACTTGGAGGATACATGGGACACTGGGGACACAGGAGACAGTGGGACATGGGGGTGATGTGGACATGGGGGTACACTTGGGACACAGCAGAGCCTGGGGACACAGGGGAGCATGGGGGAACATGGGGACAGGGAGGGGCACAGCCAGGTGCGGATGGGACTTGGGGACATGGAGGTAACACAGCAGAGATATTTTGGAGACTGGCGGGGAATATGGCTCGGACAGGCTGAGGACATAGGGAACAGGTATGGGGACATGGATGGGGATGTAGGCACCTGGTGGGCACATGGCAGGTGAACGCTGGAACATAAGTGAGGGAACGTGGGGACATGGAGGGGACGCAATAGGGAGGGGCTGGGGACACAGGAGACAAGGACGGGAACATGGCCAGGAGGACATGGGGACATCATTGGGAGGATGTGAGGGCATGGGGACATGATGTGGGCACATGATGTGGAGACATGGGACACAGTGACATGGAAAATGGGGTTGGGGACAGGTTGGGGACAGGAGAGGACACACTGGGGACATGCAGGGGACACACTCATCACCTCCACGCTCCTGGTGAAGTGCAGCTGGCACATGAGGATGGTGACCAGCTCCCCAGGGGTGACAGTCCCCGCATCCACCAAGTATCCCCCCAAGAGGAGCAGCGCCAGCTTCAGGGCCAGTGCAGGGAACTGGGGACAAAAAGTGTCAGGCCAGCCCCATGTCACTGTGTCCCCCAGCCCCATGCCACCATGTCCCCTTCCCCAGGCCACTCATCCCCATGTCCCTCAACCCCAGGCCACCATGCTTCCGTGGTCCCCTGTCCCCACAGTGCTGCTCCCCATGTCCTGCCACCCCCAAGCCACCATGTCCCCATATCCCCTGGCCCTTTGCCACTGTGTCCCTGTATCCCCCAGCCCCTGTCACCACATCTCCCATCCCTGTGCCACCATTCCTGTACCCCCATATGCCCTGTGCCCATGTCTTCATTCCCCTGCCACCACATCCAATTTGGCCTCCTGCTGTCACGTCCCCTTGTCCCCTATTCCAATGCCACCACATTCCTGTGTCTCCCAGCCCCTGCCACCATATGCCTTTGCCCCCAGCCCTGTGCCAACACATCCCCCATTCCCATGCCACTGTTTGTCATCCCCGTGCCCCCAATGTCCCCATGAACCCATACCCCACTGGCCCAGCGCCCAGCTGCATAGGCCAGTGCCTCCCTCTGCTCCAACTGGTGTCCCTGGGTGAGGCACTGATGGACGCGTGCGGTGACGCCAGCCTCGTGCCCAAAGGCCCGGACAGTTCCCATGGCCCCCAGTGCCTCCAGGGCCACTGCAGTGGTGCTGGCGTGTGCCTCCCGCACCTGCCGTGCCAAGTCCTGGGGAGACAGGGGGTAAGGGGTCACCCCTGAGTCACAGTGGAGACAAGAGGATCGCCATGGGGACACAGAGGGACTACCGAAAGGATGGGGGTACACAGTGTGATTAGAGGGAACAGGGGGTCACCACACAGTCACCATGGGGTCACAGAGGGAACAGAGGGGTTACATCAGGGTCAGTGCAGGGTCGCCATGGGGTCATGAGGGGACAGGGAAGTTACCTCAAGGTCACCATGGGAATGGGGAAGGGTGACAGGGAGGGGACAGGGGACAGGAGAAGGTGACAGTGGGCATGGGCAGGTGACAACAGGCACAGGAGGGGACGGGAAGGACTTGGAGAGAACACGGGGAGCAGGGAGGTGATAAGGGGTCCAGGGAGGTGATAAGGAGCCCAGGGAGGTGACACTGGGGACATGGGGAGGTGACAAGAGCCCCTCACACCCCATGTCCCCCCAGTACCTGTTGGATGCGCCCGACGGCACGTGGCAGCAGCAGGAAGAGGGGCAGTGACAAGAGGGTGAGCAGGCCCAGCACTGGGGACAGCCAAGCCACCGTGGCCAGCAGTGATCCAGCCCGTGTCAATGCCCACAGCCCCGGCACCAGCGCATCAGCCAGCGCCGAGTGTGCCGCCTCGGCGTCCCCTGTCACCCGCTCGGCCACCGCGCCTGGCGTGTTCCCCAGGCTGCCCCCCGGCCCGGGCATGTCACCACGCAGCACTGCAGCCACTGCACCGCGCTGGAGCCGGTCCCGTGCCCGCGTCAGCGCCACAGCTGCCATGCTGTCACAGGCCAGCTCGGTGATGGCACTGTGGGCACAGCGGGGTCAGGGGGCGCGGGGTCACTGGCACCTCGGGATGTCCCCGTGGCCCCGCTGTCACCCACCTGCAGAGCCCCACAAGCACCAGGGGCCACACGGCCGCTGTTGCGTCCTCCTGTGTCACTCTGTCAGTGACACGGCCTGTGAAGTACGGGGCAGCCACCTCACCTGTGGGGACATGGCATCAGGGTGGGGGGCCCCAAATGCCCCAAAACTGGGTGGTGACCCCTGAATTGGGGCTGAGGCCTGAAAATTGGATCCCAACCACTTCCAAAATTGTGTGTTGAGTCCCGAAACTGGATCCTGATTCTCTAGACTGGGTGCTTGCTACCCCTAAATTGGGTCCTGACCCACAAATTGGTTGCTGACCTACCTCAAACCGGGTCCTGCCTCACCCAAATTGGGTCCTGACCCCTCAAATTTGCCTTGCAACCCCCCGTCTGGTCCTGCCCCCCACTGTCAAGTCATGTCCCGACCCTCCAAATCGGATCCCGAAGCCCCTTAAAGGGGTTCTGCCCCCCTCCCCCGGGTCGGAGTCCCCCCTTACCGAGGGCAGAGGCCGACATCAGCCCTCCCACCAGCGCCCAGCGCCTGCGCTCAGGGCCCAGCAGGGCCAGGAGCCGGCGTGTGGGGGGAGACAACATCGGGGGCAGGGGGATTGGTGGGTCCTGCTGGGTCCTGGTCTGGTCCTGATGGGTCCCAGTCCTGCTCCCAGTGGCTTCTCGTGGGGTCCCGATTCTGCTCCCTGTTGGTTCCGGTGGGTCCCAGAGGGTCCGTGTGGGTTCCAGTTCTGCTCCCAGTCTGTTCCAGTCTGGTCCTTTTGGATCCCGAAGTGACTGATGCCGCCCCTGTCCGGCCTGACTCCTTCCCAGCAGCCGACGCCTTTTCCCGGAAAGCCGAAAGGGCGAGCAGGGGGCGGGGCGAGGCCGGCGGGAATCCCCTGGAATCCCAGCGTAACACACCCACACATCAATAAGCGCCTCTGATTGGTCAAAGTGGAGGTGACATCATCGGTTCCCAGGCAGAGGGAGCCGGAGCAGGTTGTGCGGAGAAGGAGGCGGTGCCATGAGGGGGCGGGGTCTGGGCGGGGTCTGGGCGGGGTCTGGGCGGGGTCTGGGCCGGGCAGGGCGTGGAGAGGGTGGAAGAGGCGGGGGCAGAGCGGGATGGGTCGGCGCTCGAAAGCGAAATCATAAGGAACTTTTGTGAAGCTGCCGGGGGCTGAACTAGGACCATTGGTGTGGACTGGTGAGTGCCCCTGGCTGGACTGGAAACACTGGTGTGGACTGGGGAGCTGAAAGGGCTGAATTGGGAGCACTGGTGTGAACTGGGGAGTGCCCCTAGCTGGACTGGGGAGCGTCGTGTCTGGACAGGGAAGTGCTTTGTCTGGACCGGAGTGCACCCCAGGCTCGACTGGGAGCACTGATGTGGAATGCTGAGCTCAGGGGGCTAGACTGGTAGCACCGTAATCTAGATTGGGACCACTGGTGTGGGCAGGGGAGCACCGCAGTCCTAACTGGTTTTAACTGGTGAGTTCACAGGCTGCTGATCCTTCCCCGGGAGCCACACTGGGAGCACTGGTCTGCACTGGTCCACACTCGTCCCGCCATGGCGCTGCCGTCCACTGGCCTCCTGCCCGGGCTTCTGCTGGTGGCCGATGCCCTGGCACTGGTGTTGCTGGTGCCACTGGTGCCGGTGCTGGCGCCGCTGGGCGTGGCAGGCGCGTGGCTCGAGGCCGCCCTGCGCTTGGCCGTCCTGGCTGTGGCCACGTGGCTGCTGCCCCTGGACTGTCCCTCCGGAGCCACCGCGGCTGCCGTCACTGTCGCCGCCACCCCCGCGGCCTTCGGAACATTCCGGCATCTCCTCGGGCCACCTGGGGCTGGGCCAGGGCTGTTGACAGCCGCCTCGCCCGCTTGGCTCGGGGTCACCCACGCAGCTGCCGCGTTGGCCCTGCTGGCCTGGGCCAAGCCCCTGGGCCCCGGCGGTGTCCCTGAGATCCCCGGCGACGTTCCCAAGGCTTCTGGCAACGTCCGGCGCGCTCTGGCATTGACCTGTGAGGAGCGGAATGTCCTTGGAGCTGCCTTCTTCTGCCTCATGCTGGCGGCCATTGGTAGGTGACATGCAGTGACAGGCGCTAACACCCCAAATTTGGCTTCTGCAGCCCCAAATTTGGAACCCCCCCAAACTGGATGCTGACCCCTAAAACTTGGGTGCTGAGCCCCTAAATAGGTGGTGACCGCCCTAAAACTGGGCGGTGAACACCCCTAAATTGGGAATTGACCCCTTCACTTGGGTGCTGACCCTCCAAATTGGGTTCTGGCCCTGCAAAGTCAAGTGTTGACACCCCAAAGTTGGGTGCTGACTCTCAAACTTAGGGTCTGATGCCCAAAAATGGATGTTGACCCCAAGACATTGGGTCCTGATCTCCCGTTTTTGGGTTCTAATCCCTAAAATTGTGTGCTGAACCCCCAGAATTGGTATTGACTCCTTAAATTGGGTCTCAAACCCCTAAACTGGGCACTAAAACACCAAATTTGGGTCCTGATTCCTCTAAATTATCTCCTGCCCAAATCATGTTCTGCCTCCCCAAAATTAGATCCTGACTCCCCAGATGGGTCCTGCCCCTCTTAAATCAGGGTCCCCACATGTGGTCACACTCATGGTGACACAGTCTCGGTGACACCCAGGGGAGACGTTGGGACCGTACGTCACTGGGAAGGTGTTGGATGCCATTGGGAGTGGGGATGGACTCACCGCTGGAGCTATCGGAATGGTGGCGGCTGCCGGAGCTGCCAGGTGGGTCACAGCATTCCCAGGGCCTGTCCCCATGTCCCCAGTGTCCCCAACTCACCATGTCCCCGTGTCCCCCCAGTGTGCTGTTTTCCGGGTGCCGTGGGTGGCTTTTCTTGCTGTTGAAAGCGCGTCTCCGCCAGAGCTTGAGCCTCCGGCTCTTCTCCCACCTGGTGCACCAAGACCTGGACTTCTTCCAGGGAATGCCGGCAGGTAATGGGGCACAGCCCAGCCCCAGCCCACCTGACCCAGTCCACCTGTCCCATCCCATCCCAACTATCCTGTCACCCCAGGCCCCATCCCAGCATTCCATCCCATCCCCACCGTCCCACCCCCCATGCCCCATCCCATCCTATCCTATCTGTCTGTTATCCTATCGCACCATTACAACCCCATCATTCCCGTTCCCACCATCCCATTCCATTCCATCCTAATTTATCTTCCTGGCTTCATTCTACCCCAATGTCCCATCCTGTCTCAATCCCATTTTCTCATTCTATCCACTGTCCCATCCCCATTATTCTCATTGCCGTGCCTCCATCCCATTGCATCTCCCTAGCTTCATCCCACCATCCCCACCATCCCATCCCACCATCTCCATTCCCACCATCCCATCTCCACTGTCCCATCCTATTCCACCCTGACTATCTCCATACCCATCCCCATCATCCCATCCCCCTGGTCGCCATCACATCATTCCCATCCCATTCCCACCCACCATGATCCCAACCTCTTTTCCCACTCTGCAGCTGAGCTCTTGGCTCAGTTTTCCATGGAGGTGCCACGGGTGTGCATGGCAGCACCGAGTGGAGCCAACCAGCTGTTCCGAAGCCTAGGAATGGCACTGGTGGTGGGGACGTTCATGGTGGGGCTGGCACCGGGGCTGGCGCTGCTGGCGCTGCTGGAGCTACCTCTTGGAATCGCTACCCACCGCATCCAGACTGCCCGGAAACAGGTCAGGAATACAGGAGGGAAGAGTTGAAGGGGGACGTAGAGGTGGGATAAGGGGGTAGGAATGGTGGAGTTGGGATGGAGGCCAGGGGAATGGGATGGTGGGGATGGGATGGAATGGGGTTGACGGAGAATGGAAAGGAAGACGATGGAAATGGAAATGGTGGGATGATATGGAGACCAGGGGAATGGGATGGTGGGAATGCTGGCATGGAGATAGAATAGAATGGTGGAGATAGGAATGGTGTGGATGGGAAGAGAAGGATAGGATAAGGTGGGATGGTGGGGAAGGGATAGGATGGAATGGGATGAGATGGAATGGTGGGAACAGGACAGAATGGGGAAAGGACAGGATGGGATTGGACAGTGAGCTAAAACAGGGAACTGGATTGAGAGGGGAGTTTAGATGAGGACCAGGGGGATGGGAGTGGGGATGAGGACCAGAGGAATGGGATGCTGGGAATGAGTATGGTGGGGACAGGATGAGACAGTGGGGATGGGAATGGTGCGATTAGGACTGGGAGAATCTATGGGAATGTTGGGTGTGGGAGAGAGGGGTGTAGGATGGTGGGAATGCAGTAGTGGGGGTGCAGTGGGTGTGGTGGGATGGGAATTCTGGGGACAGGACGTGGATGGTGGGCCCGAAGGCAACCTGGGAAAGTTGGAGACCCCCTGATGCTGCCACAGGCACTTCAGCGATCCATGCTGGAAGCATCCGCCCGGACCACCTCGGGTGTGCAAGAATCTGTTGCTGCAATTGAGACAATCCGTATCTTTTCGGCGGAGGAGGAGGAGGAGGAGCAGCACAGCTGGAACCTGGCCAAGGAGCTGAGGCTGAAGGAGAGGATGGAGCTGGAGCTGGCACTTTTCACCCTTGTTCAGAGGGTCAGGGGGGACGAGGAGTGGGAATGTGGACACCAGGGAATGGGGATGCCAGGATCAGGGATGGGGACACTGGGAATGAGGACACTAGGAATGGAGACGCTGGGACCAGGAATGGGAAACCAGCAGCTGAGATGGGGGCACTGAGAGCAGAATGGGGACACCAGGAATGAGGACACCAGAACATGGACACTGGAATCAGGAATGGGCGTGCCAGAAATAGGAATGGTGACATTAGAAACGGGATGGGGACACCGGGACAAAGGTTGGGAACATCAGCATCAGGAATGGGGATGCCAGTAGTGGGATGGGGACACCAGGACTGGAATGAGGACACCAGGAACAGGGATAAAGACACCAGGAGCAGGACGGGGACAGCAGAAATGGGGACACCAGGAGTGGGATGGAGACACCAGTATCTGTGTTCCACCCACAGGTGCTCCAATTGGCCATCCGTGTCTTGGTGCTCTTCCGGAGCCACCAGCATCTCCGTGATGGATCCATCACTCCTGGGGTCCTCGTCACCTTCCTGCTGTACCAGGACACGGTTGGCAGCCATGTCCAGGTGATCCCATGGAATCCACATGTCTGTCCATTCTTCCATGTTTCTGTCCATCCCGTGCCACACCCTTCCCTCTCCCCAGGTGCTCCTCTACGGCTTCAATGAATTCCTGACCAACGCAGCTGCTGGACAGAAGATCTGGGAATACCTGGATCGGGAACCCACAGGGGATGTCGGGGGGACAAGGGAGCCCCCCAAGCTTCAGGGCCATGTCACTTTTCAGAAGGTTTCCTTCGCATATCCTGGGAATCCAGAGCACCCTGTGCTGAAGGTGGGTCTGAGGGAAGGTAGAGTTTCCCAGGGGTGAGAATTCTGGCATCATTCCACACAACATGTTTTCAAGGCAGATCCAGGGAAAGATTCCACATTCCCAGGGGTGGGAATTGTGGCATCATCCTGTCCATCCCACAGGATGTGTCCTTCAAGGCACATCCCAGGGAGGGTGGGATTCCCAGGAGTGGGAATTCTGGCATCACCTGTCCCCATCCCACAGGATGTAAGCTTTGAGGTGCGTTCTGGCGAGGTGACAGCGCTGGCAGGGCCCAATGGAAGTGGGAAGAGCACGGCTGTGGCACTGCTGGAGCGGCTGCGGGATCCTGGGAGTGGGAGGGTGCTGCTGGATGGGATCCCACTGCCGGAATACGAACACCAGTACCTGCACCGGAAGGTAGGGACAGCAGAGACACTGGGAACACTGGGAATGGAATGGGGACAATGGGGACAGGGATGGAGGCACTGAAATTAAACTGGGACCTCGGAGGCATGGGTGGGGGCACCGGGAGCAGGAATGGGGACACTGAGAAGAGGGATGGCGACAACAGGAAATGGGATGGCAACAACAGGAAGTGGGATGGGGACACTGGGAAATGGGATGGAGATGACAGGGATGGGGAAAGTGGGAAGTCAAGGATGGGGACACTGGAGACACAAATAGGGACAGTGGGATCAGGAGTCGAGACTGTGGGGACACCAAGGTGGGATGGGGCCATGGAACAGGGATGGGGACACCAGGAGCCAAGCCAGCATCACAGGGCTTGGGGCTGGGGCAGGTGGTGTTGGTGGAGCAGGATCCTGTCCTGTTTTCTGGAACAATCCGTGAGAACGTGGTGCTGGGGCTGAAGCACTGTGAAGAGTCGGAGCTGCAGGAGGCCGCTACTGCTGCTGGAGCCATGGACTTCATCCAGGGGCTGGAGCAGGGCTGGGACACCGGTAAGAGCTGGGGGGATCCCAAGGGAATCCTGGGGCATGGGGCTGCATCCTGGGGTTGGAGTAGGGCTGGAACACTGGTTAGAGCTGCAGGAATGGGGCACCCCTAGGATGGATCCTCTTGATCCCAGGACCCTCTGACAGAGATGGGAGAGCAGTGGGTGGATGATGGTGGGGTGTGGAGGGATCCCCAAAGTCCGATCCCACTGATCCCATGGGATTGCTCCCACAGTGGTGAGGGAGTGTGGGGGTAGGGGAAAGTGGGGGGACCTCTCAGGCTGGGATCCCACTGATTCCAGGATCCCTCTTGCCTCCCAGAGGTGGAGGAGCACAGGGGGTGGGGAAAAGAGGGGGAACCCCAGGGCTGGATCTCACTAATTCCATGGGATTGCTCCCACAGAGGTGGGAGAGCGTGGGGGGCGGCTGGCAGCAGGGGAACGGCTCCATGTGGCCCTGGCCCGGGCTCTACTCCGGCGTCCAGCTGTTCTCATCCTTGACGAGGCACTGGATGATGGAGACGAGGGGGCGGTGAGTGGGATGGAGGGGGTGGGTTAGGATAGGAGTGCAGTTGGTAAAAATGGAGTGTGATGGTATGGGAGTGGAGGGGTGGGATGGATGGGAGGGGTTGGCTGGAATGGGATGGTGGGATGGGGACTGGAGAGACAGGGTGGTGGGAATAAGGGATAATGGGATGGAGTGCGAATGATGTGATGAAGACAGGGATTGGACGGGGTGGTGTGGGTCAACAAGGGGGGGAAATGGGACAGGATGGTAGGATCGGAATGGTGAGGATGGCATAGAGACCAGGGGTGTAGGATGGCAGGAAAGTAGAATGAAGGGATGAAGAAAAAGAGGGTGGGATGGGATGGGATGGGATGGGATGGGATGGGAATGGAGGAGATGGGAATGCTGGGATGAAGACAGAGAGATGGAATGTGGTGGGAAGGGTTGGGGTGGTGGGGATGGGATGGGACAGTGGGGATGGGTATAGCGTGGACAGGATGGCATAGTGGGCATGCGGATGGGATGGAGAACAGGGAGATGGGATGGTAGGAATAGGATGATGGGGATAATAAGGTGGGACTGAGAGGAACGGGACAGTGGGGTGGGATTGGGTGGTTGGGATTGGGTAGGATCAGGTGATACTGGGTAGGACTGGGATGGATGGAATGAGATTGGGGTTCTCCGGCCCCAGGCACGGCGCTGGGTGCGCACTGGGCTGGCCCAGACTGTGCTGGTCGTGTCCCATCGGCCACGGGTGCTGGAAGCATCTGATCGCCTTGTGGTGCTGGAGCGTGGATCCGTGGTGGAGACAGGAACACCAGCGGAGCTGCGGAAACACTGCGGAGCCTACAGCCGCCTACTCCTTGGTGAAGGCAGCACCAGGCAGCCCGAGGCCCCTGGGATGGGCAGTGAGAAAGGGGCTGCGTCTGGCAGGGAATAAAGGGGTGTCCCCATTCCTGGTGTTTGTGTTCCTAACCAGCTCCTGGTGTCCCTAGTCACAGTGTCCTGTGAATCTCTTATCCCCACATCTTCTGGATCCCAACACCCTGTGTCGCCTTGGTCCCTGTGTCCCCCATGTCCCCACCGTGTCCCCCATGTTCCCACATTCCCTGGATCTCTGTGTCCCCTGGATCCCCACTCCCCATGTCCCCTGTATCCTTCCCTGTATTCCCCATGTGCAGATCACCTGTATCCAAGCCCCACCATGTCCCCATGATCCCTGGTCCCCATGTCCCCCATGTCTGCTCCTGGACATGGGACACAGAGTGGGAAATAAATCCAAGGGATAGATCTGGGTGTGGGTGTCATATCCTCATCCCACTCCTGTAGTCCATACTACAAGTTCCTGGTGTCCCCAGTCCTCTCCCAGTGTCCCCATCCCTATCCCCAGTGTCTTCATCCCAGTCCCCCATGCCCCCTTTTCTATTCCTGGTTCCCAGAGAGGAACGGCTGGACACTGGAGGAGGGAACTGGGATTTATTGCCCAAACCAGGGTATTTTCACACTGGAATTAAAACATTCGGAATAATTGTAATTCTTGTGTTTAAAACATGGGAAAACAGGAAGTCAATCTGTTGGGACGGGCTGCTGCAGGGTGGGTGGGAGCACCAGGATGAGCTCTGCCAGCAATTCACAGCTTTCTACACAGAGAGGAAAGGGGTTGGATCTGGCACCATGGGTCATTCAGGTGATAATTCCTGCCAGGATGAGAGTAGGGGTCAGTGTCACCCTGTCCCTGTCCCCATTCCACGAGCTGGATCTGGCTGAAGAGCCCATGGAGAATAGGAACTACTCTGAAATCCCACCAGATCCTACTGTATCCATTCTGCCCTAATCCTGCTCCATCAATACCACCTGATCTGCTTTGAAATCCCCCCCTGCTCCTGCTCTGGAATCCAGCCCAGATACACTCTAGAATTCTACCTGATCCCAATTTGGAATCATACCCTGATCTGGAATCCTGCCATATATTCCTTCTGGAATCCCACACAGATCCCACTCTCTACCTGTGGTCAAACAATTGGTTTCTCTGCCTGTTTCTGCAGAATGAGAAGATTCATGAGATTCTGGCATGGATCACACAAAGATTCATCTGCATGGAGGGGATCCAGAGCTGGGTTTGCCACTGGTACTCACTGGCCACCACATTGTATCCATTCCTCTCCCTTTTTCATATGGAAATAAAGTGTGATCAGCACCCACGGCATGGGATCCCCAGAACGCTGTTGGGTGGATCGGTGCTCATCCCCAGCTGATCAGGGTGTTACCAGATCAGACCTTCCAGGTGCCAAGTCCAGTGAGGATCATGACACAGCAATGACAGACACAGCAACCATCACCAGGATGAGATTCCAGCTTGATTCCAGCCCTGGGAAGCACAAGATGGTGCGAAGGGGAAGGGGAACCCCCACCCTTCTCTTTGCATTCCCAAATTCCCAATACCCAGATTCTGCATTCCCAGCCTTACCCCAGATGAAGATCCCAGGCTCTGGCATTCCAGGATGCTCCACCTGGCACTGGTACTGCTCCCTCTCCCCTGGCGGTGTCTCAGTCATGGCCCAGGTGTGGAAGGTGCCCTTGCTGTTGGGAATGTTTCCACCCCACTCAGTCTCCTGATCCTGGATTTCATCTCCCTTCATCCAGCTAATCCTGATGGTTCTGGGGCAGAATCTGTACATGTGGCGGGACAACACCAGGATCCCATGTTCCACTTTTTTGTACACATGGATGTCAGGGGGTTCTGGGAATGGGACAATGGAGAAATCCATCCATGAAATTCCCATAGGAATGAGACAATGGTGAGATCCACTTACGGAATTTTGATGGGAATGGAATGGTTGTGAAATGCATTCACAGAATTCCCATAGGAAAGGGATGACTCTGAGATCCATCCATGGGATTACTGTGGGAATTCCTGTGCTTTTGAATTCTGCCCTCCCAAATCCCACATTGCTCTAGGAATTCCACCCACACATTTGCCCCCAGTACTAATGTGCTGTACAGTACTGATATCCAATGTGTTTCTAAAGCCATTCCATATAGGTGTGCTCCAGGTAATCAATCCTTTGGTCAGCCACAACCCCTTTGGATTCCCAGCACTCCGAAGTGATCCAGGCAGCACTGGAAGCCACCACCAAACTCCTATATCCCAGTTTGAAGATGAAATCCCACCTGCTGTAGCCTTCCCCACAGATTCCATGGATGTTCCCATTGAATAGGAGGTTGCAGTTTAAAACCTGCTGCAAACCCAGTGCAGTGTGTGGAAACCTGGAGGGGTGGATTGAACCCATGGAGACCCACAGAGTTGTGTCCCAGCCCTAGTGATGTCTGAATAGGCTACCTGGAACAGAGGCTAGACAAGATTACGAGAAAAAAATGGGTATTTATTGAAGGGCCTTCAATAGGTACACCTCAGGCAGTCAAAAACCTTCTCTGGGAGAGGCAAGACCCAAGATGGATGACCAGTCACGGGTTTTCTACACTTTTATAAGTTTTGATCAATTTACATATCAGGGTTAATTCTCCAATTACAATTTCAAGTAATGATGTAATTTACCCCAAGGCTGTCCCCCCTGCTAGAGCCTTAGTTTACATATTTCAGGGCCTGGAAAAACAAGGTGTCCTTGAGTCCAAGCTTAGAGAGGATTTGTTATTTCTAACTGGAATGTGAGAACAGGAGCTAACAGACTGTATGGAGTTTTAGAGCTACACTCTAAAGCAGTACAGGATCTGAAAAATATAAAAGCTAAATCTTAAGGCATCNNNCTGATGGAGACCCACAGATCCCATCCCAGCCCCCCCAAACACTGGGTCCCCCCTCCCACCCCCACCCCCACTCTGGTTATCCCAGCCCAGCAGCATCTCCAGGTTGCTGGCAGCCATGCACTGGTTCCCCTTGGCAATCCATTTCTGGGTATCCCAATATTCTGTCATCTTTGACTTCATCCAGCCCTGCTCACTCAAAAGGATTCCTGTCCAGGTACCCCACGGCCTCATACTGGCAAACCCCAGGCTGGACTCTGACACTGGACAGGAAACACAGGGTGTGGAGAACTGGGGGGACACAAAGGTTGGGGGGCAGGGCAGGGGACCTCATGGATCAAGGAAAGGGAAATGGCATGATAAATAACATAGAAAATGGAAGTTCTCAATTCCCCTGAAGCTGCTGAATAGAACTGAAAGACTAACTGGCAAAAAAGATAAAAGGATGTGAAGTGTACACGCAGGATGATAAATGTGGCTGGAAGCAGTGGAGAAACAGATAAAAAAGGACTACAGTGGGGTTTTTGGCAAGTTATGTAACAAGAAGCAACAGCGCATGCCCAAGGCAACCGTTCCAGGAAAGGTCACCTTTAACATTAAAGCATTCAGTGAATACAACCAC
>VYZT01017593.1:0-13573 GCA_013400735.1 Pomatostomus ruficeps | reverse complement strand
AAACTGTGCCAACAACTTTTTGTTTATCTTTCTTGTTAAATGTGTTGTCACAGAGGCATTACCACCCCTTCTAATTAGCCCAGGCTTGGCCAGCAGCACGTCCATCTTTGGAGACACCAGGGATTGGCTCTGCTGAGCATGGTGGAAGCTTCTACCAGATTCTCACTGGAGCCACTGCTGTAAGAACCCCTGCTACCAAAGACCAATGCAAAAACAATACAGGAGGAAAGAAACTGAGGGTGTTTTGTTTAGACAAGATGGAGAGGCAATATAAAGATCTTGAAAGAAATCACAGATATGCAATAGAACGAAGCTCTTTCTACCATTCACTGTAGTTTAAGTGCGGTGGGCTTAAAATTACTAAAACCAAGATTTAGATTTCTTATTGGGAAAGGCAAAATTAAAGATCTGCTAGAAAGCACAGTTAAACAGTTAAACTTTGTTCAGGTAAGTGGTGAAATGTAATTCAATCTTCTTACTGAGAAGTAAGAAACTTCAGAAGAACTTTCAAAAATACAACAAAAATGCTGATGTATATATGTCTGCTTTGATTCACCAGATTTAATGTTTATCTTCATAAAACTGTGTTTTCTATTTAGAAAGATGAGGGGCCTTTGGACTCTATCAAGAGTACAGAATAAAAATAACTGTATTTGGTCTGAACAGAAATCCAAGTAGTCACACATCTCTTTTTGGCTAGTGGCCAAGGCAGGTACAAGGAACATCAGCACAAACCTATTCCCTGAGAAATCTCTCAAGTTTCAGAACGTGGCATATAGACCTTCCAATAAAGTAATCTCTTGAAGGAGTTTCATAAAGATTTCTCATAAATGCCATTTATCTTACCTACAGGCATTTTGCCGGATTTTTTTTAAGAAAAAGCTGTGGATGGAAAAAAGAATTTGTTTCTTAAAAATGAGTACTTCTTTATACAAGGCATGATCCAGTCAGCTGTTGAACTGACTTTTCTTTAAAACATGAACAATGAAATGCTTGGGTGAGAATGTGTACTGTTTCATCCTCTGTCTTTATGGGTCAAGTTTTCTGAAGCTAATATGAATGAATCTTTGTTTCTATTAAACAGAGTGAGGCTTAGGAAAGAAAATCAATAAACAAAGTGCCCATTACCTAGCTTGGTATAAACAGGTATCAAAAAGAACTCTGGCATAACTTTCGAGCTCAGACTACGCTGTATGTCCAATCTGAATTCTGCTGGATGCAACTTCATTCCCTTCCCTTCTGCCCTTTCACTGGCCAGCAGAGACATCAGCATCTCTCACTCTGCTGCCCTCTTGCCCACTGCCTTCTCTTCTCCAAGCTGAAAAAAGCAGCTGTCCTTCTCATATTGTGGTGCTCAAAACAGAGCAGAGAGGGACAAGCCCCTCCCTCACCCGGATGGATCCCAGGAGATGGCTGGCCCGCCTGGCTGCCAGGGCACTGCTGACTCATATTCAACATGCTGTTAACTCAAATCCGCAGGGCTGCTCTCCAGCCTCTTGTCCCCCAACCTGTAGGTATCATTATCTCATCCCAGCTGGAGAATCCAGCACCTGCTCTTTAAAAAATTTCATATGCCTGGTGATTATCCTGCTCCCTAGTCTATTCAAATCTCTCTGTAAAGTCTCTCTACTCTAGAAGGAGTCCACAGCTCCTCCTATATTAGTAGCAACAGCAAATTTACTTATGTACATTATATACCGCATTTTGCACAAAGCAAACTGCCACACAAGCATTGAAAAGGCTTATGTCAAAAACAAGCTCATACTTTCCCAACTGAAGAAAGCAGAAAATTACATGCAAAAGATTTCATAATTTAGGAACCTTCTTTGTACCTCTTAATAAAATCTTTAACTTATCTATCCATCCTGATAACTCCTTGAAGAAATCTTCTTGTTTTATCATGTCTTAAAATTAGAATGTTTCAAGATGTAAGTTAAATAGAGTGCGGGCCACTTGGAAATGATGAGTAATTGTAGACAGAGAAAAATCACACAAAAATTTCATCGGAGAACACCAGAGATCCAACTCCAGAGAGTTGGATCAACTCTGCAGGGGTTTAACAGTTAACAATTCAGAACATCATCATCAGTAGTACCATGAAACAAGACACTTGTAGCAAACAGAAATCTATTCCAAAACTATGAAGCAGTCCACTCACACTGGGTCTTTTGAGACCTGAGTCTTTCAGTTGGCTTATACATTAAAAGATTGTTCCTGGTTCTTACTGGTGAGCATGAAAAATAAAAATGCTCTCTGTCTCTTCAGTCACATGGATTTCTCATGCTCAGACCCCTTCACGGTACCACAGGGTGCCTCCTCCATCATCCTATCAATGCACTGAACTAATACATTCTGTGTTGATCAGGAACTACACATTCTTGTACAAGTTATGCCTTGAATTACAATAGTGAAGGAAAAATGTCATAAAACTCAACAGTAACAGATATGCTGTGATAGCTATCTTTAAACATAATTTTTTTTCAATGTTCCAATATTTTTCTCCACATTCCATTTTCTGTCTTCAGAAATTCAAGTTATAGAAGAAATCTAGCCTCTCTCCTAGTTTATTTCCCATTAAACTTGGGCTATCTCCCACCTTCAGCATATTAGCTCACATTCTTTACTGGCCTATTAATATCTTAGTTCAAATGGGGATAAAATTTTCCATACATGGCTACTCAGTTATACATTTCATAATTATTTGTCTTCATCTTTTTAATCTTATTTTTGTATGAAATTTTAAAGTGATAAGTAAGATTGATATAAACTTCAGTTCCATTTATGGATTGGTCAGTTACTGGCCTCCATGGTGGCATATTCTTTCCCAAATTTTTGAAACTGTGTTAGAACAGAACAGCTCTAAGAACAGCTATTCAGACATAGTTGGAAATGGTACTGATGGTGTTGCACCTATCAACAGGGGCTGTACGTAACTCACAGCTGCAATTTCCAGCTGTTACGATCAAGATATACAAAACCATGATTAGTTTTTGACTAGCTTTGTGTCTGCAAATGCAATGAGAGCCAATTCAGCTACTGAAATACAAGGCCAAGGAAGTTTGCACCATCAACCACATGGTATTTGAAACCAAAACTGTCCCAACTTATTGCCAGTTGTATGATTGCTTTACAGACGCTTGTCCTATAAATAGATCCTCATAATTTCAGAAGCATGGATGAAAGAAGCCTATTTAAAATTTTTAGGAAATTTGTAGGGTTGGTTTTTTTTCTTCCCACCAGAAAATTTGCTGGGAAACATAAATAACCTGTTCCATTTTGTTTTTCCTGTAAGAAACCATCAAGGTTTACCAACATACAAGAGCTTAAAGATTGTTTGCATTTCCAGTGATTCTAACTTGCTTGAACAGTTCAAACACCTATGCATAACAAGCATAACACTGCCTCAAGATGGCTCAAGGTCTAGAAGGATTCTACAGATTTGAATTCTAGGATGTCAGGATGACAGTCTATAATTATGAAAGATTTCAATTATGTTTAGTTTAAATACTGATGGTTCCCTTTATATATGGAAACAACATACTTTGCCTTCTATCATTTACTGTTCCTTCACCTGCAGTCTACAACCCAGCTATTCTGTACCATGTCTCCAGCTTCCTCAACTAAGCTGCTCCAAGAATTATCGCTCTGTTTTCATTTCAGTTTTATCTTTAAACATACGCAGAAAAGGTTAGGTACAACAGGAAGCAAAATAACGACTTGCATTTATTGTAAATACAATATAATTCCCAGTTGTGTATGACACATAGGCAACTGAAGGTGAAAATTACCTTGGGAGGCTGATTTGACCTTATCTGAGCTGTTACTACAGCAAGTAAGAAGGTTTCAATATAACAAATCAGCTGGCACAGGTAAAGAAGATCTACAGCAGACTCCCTCTCCACCCTATCACTGTAGAAATGACCTCAAAGAAAAGTACTCCAATTTTGTTCAAATACAAAGAGCGGAGCGTGAAGAATCAGGAACAATTATTTCTCTTTCTCTGTAGCCCATAACTTAGGCACTTTTAGGATACATAGCCACTCCCATCCATACTGCTGTAGCAAGTTTATGCCTTGATACTAGATATATATGAATATATGGAATTAGCAAAACAAAAATACAGTCATTCTAAACTAGAATTTGAACATTTTGTCTACATTATCATGGTGGAAACTGCAACACATTAAAAGAAAGTGTATCTCCAGGTCTTAAAGACTGTTCTAATAATTTTTATAGCACTAGCCAAAAAATACACATAACTGATGGATGTCAGCTACATTTGAGTATTACCACCCATGTCAGTAACAGCTGCTTCTGATGTCAATTTTTCATTTTAGAGTTACAGAATATTTAGTATTTTCCCAAAGGCTTATCTGTGCTTCACTGCAGGTATGAATACTGAGATCACATGGACTACACCAGCAACACCCTAAAGTCACTGAGCTACATCTGTTCACAAAAGTTGAAGATGGACCTCACAAACAATTAACTCAACAGTTGCAATCAGCAGTCTCAACAGCAAGAAGATGTTGCAATACTATGTTTTACATAACTATATTAATATCCCAAGAATCCTTAAAAGGTATAGATAGTATTGAAGTATCACATTAAATGCTAAGAACACTGTAAACATATTTTATTTTTTCACTGAAGTTTACACAAGACATGGTCAATTCAGTTTTAAAAAGGTCTCAACAAAGAAGGCAGCAGTTTGGCTTTTTATTGGTAAACAATAAATCATCTCCTCAATTAAAATCAAGTTCTAACAATTCTGAGAAGTCCACAGTGGCTATATTTATTTACAATTTAATATCAGAAGAAAAAATTAACATTCCAGATTACTGTAGAAAAAACTGTATACCACATGTAATGGCATATAAGATCTGTAACCAGCAAAAAATACCCTGTTTTACAAGTATCTCCTTTCCAAATACATTTTTATCTTAGTGCAGTTAGTACTCTCTCCCCATAGGCTATACATTGAGAATCTCTATATACAAAAAGATACAACAAATTGATACATTACTTATTGCAAGATATTAAGGATGCCATAAAATACATGAATTAAATTAGTTCCCCCCACTTGCATACCCTCTTGCTTCTTATTTCTCCCATGAAGCAGTCTCCTTCTCTTGTTCTAAGATTAAGTTCTTTCATTGAAAGGCACGTACTTCTCTACAATAGAAGAAACAGATGCATTAATCTGAAATGCCCTGTTTCAAGGGGAATTTAGCCTACATTTTTAAAGATCAGACATTATGAAAGAACACAGAGAGTCATTTTATTATTAAATTTGACTGGAAAAACTTGCAGTTACCATATTACTGTGAAGCAAAGTGCCATAAACCTGCATTCATTTAAACTTTCCAAATAGAGAGACAGCTCATTTACAAAAATAAAATGGGATTTACCATGATGAATATATTTTTGAACTTTCAAGGCAGCGTTCCTACTGAAACTTTGGTAAGTCTTGGTAGCATTCCAGTTATGGAATACTATAAAAAAATTGAGTAAATTCTTCTTGCCTTGCAGCACTGAGAAAGTAGTTTCTGTATTAAATCATTCAATGCGGATTGTAAACTGCTAGTGTGATAGAACTTTGAAAAACCCAGATGTGGTATTAGTCTATTGTACCTCAGTCAGCATGTATGTAAAGTTGTACTGTGAGAGACCAACGGTCAAACCTAGGCATTTAATAGTATGCTATTAAGCAAAATGGCTAAAACATACTCTTCTGGTAAACTGCCCCAAACAGCAGCAGCACAGAGACTAGTGGCATGGGTGATGATGACAGTGGGAGTACACTTAAATTGTGTCAGGTGAGGGCACTGGAGACATTTTTTCATATCGCTCTGAAAGAAAACCGCCAGCCTTGAAAGTAGTAATGTATCTGGGCACCATTATACTAACACTACTATGGTGATTTTTAGGAGAAAGCCAATTTCTCTGCTTAGTCTTGGAAAGGGTCTAATAGAGTTAACAGCCAACACAAAACATGCCTATAGGGATTTCTAATACATGCATACTATTTTGTAGAGTATCACTTTGATACTAAGCTTGATTGTTTCAAGCAAGAAAAATGAAAGCAGACTGGGTGCCAGTATAGTCTTTTAACAGGTCACAAAATAGTAAGGAAAAAAAGACATATTTTTATATATAAAACAATACTTTTATATATATACACCAAAACTTGAATATTTCAATGTCAATAACAAATATACATGAACATGGAGGTAAGAATTTCCTGTAACTGCATTCAGTTTTTTAGTGCCTTCCATTATGAGTTATGAAGGAAAGAAACTTACAAACTAAATAAGCTCAATTGTTGATTCCAAGTTAAGTGAAACTGCTGCTGTTCTTTACTTAATAAAGCACTAAACTCAAAAAACTACTAAAGGCCTTTCTTCCTCGTTCCCAGGCTCCAAGCCTGACTATATATTTACGCTACCTTAAAAAAAACCCCAACCAACCTCTGAATTACTACAAGTGTCAGAACAAAGTGTAATGACATCTCCTGAGAACACCTGAGTATCATTTTCATCAAGTTGTCCTCAGCATCAAGTTGTCTTTGCTTACTTAGGTATTGTGTACTCCCTTTGGTCAGGGAGTAAGCAGTGACATGAAGACTGATTACTAAGCTTCAATAAAGATGCAAACAAGTTGAAACAAGGGGAAGTAAATTAACTCTAAAAAGTACATTCCCAATCAAGATTAAAAAAAAAATTCAAGTGATCTAGTTTTCAAACTCCCAGCAATGACATATCATTGCAAACTTTGAACAGCATTTTATCAAGCTGTTCTACAGATTTGTAGAGTGAATTCACATTGTTCAGCACTGCTTTCATCCTACACATGAACACTATTTCAAAATAAAAAGCAGCTCTTAAAATTTTAAGAGCTTCTCCCCATAAAAGAGAACACAGGAAGGTATCAATATACAAAATCACAATCTTCACTAAATATAACTGAAGTCCTTATTTTCTTGAGTTTCTAGTATCAAAATAAGGACTTCAATAATTTAGGCACATACTTTCAGAGCAGTATTGAAACAACAGTTAGATACTCCTACAATGAAATATTTCAACAAATTTTTTTTCTCCCTCAAACTGAAGTGTTTAGAAAACAGGAAAAAAACCCAGAAATATGCTCTCTGAAAGTTATAATTGCATAACACTGTTTGTTAATGATGACTAGCTATATTATCATTTTACTTCCTACTAAAAACCATACTTGATACTCCTGTAAGTAAATATTTATAAATAATATTATATTAACTGGTCATCAAATACCTCAATGTCTAACAAGTATGCTGTATTACAACAGAAGAGAAAAGCTTTCAGGAAGACGTTGAGGGAATTCCTGGATATAATGTGACAACAACCCATGTTTTACATATATATATACACTGGAAGACTAGTAACATAGGGTAATGGCAAATGTCACATAATTCTAAAACACAGACGAATGCTAAGTGGAGATCTGCCAGCTAGTTTAATCTAGTGTATGGGGGAAAAAAAACAAGAGGGGCTTTGACTTATGAAAAAAAATTAAATCAGAGAGATTGCCATTAAGGAGACAAAGTCAGAACAGACTGAACCTTTCACTTCACGTTCCAGAACGGCATCCAAAGTTCCCCCTGATAAACATCTGACTTACTACTCCACCACTTGTAATTGATTTGAAACATCATATATTGCATTTATCAAACTGTTTTGCTTGAGATTTGAATCTGGTTTCACATTAAACAGTGTGAATCAATTACTTGCTGTGACTGGAAGAATTCATCTGATCTCTGCTGATACTTGACAGTAGTCAAGTAGCCCTCACCATGAACTATCACTATGATAATCCCATCAATTTTTTTACTGTATCTTTGCATGTGCAATGTGAAGGCATTAATCAGTAAGGAAAAATGTGACTGCGAATTGCATGAATTCAAGTTTGAATTGATCATAAAGTTTAAGAACACTAACAAAATGTACAACAAAAGCTAAACACAATAAGGAGAAACAACAAAATTTTGTTGTATCTACAAAGTTTCAGAGAGTAGTTTAAGAATATTACTCTTTCAGTGCAGTAGTACCAAATGTAAAACGTGGTGCAGGATCGTCATCAACTAACTGCTGACTACTTTAGCAATAAGAAAGCAGAATGAAGCAAAGCTGCTTGAAGCAGAACTCATGGGTGAGAATGCACAGGAAAAATTAAGGAGCCTCCAAAATAGGAAAAAAAAAAAAAAGAGAGAGAAAAAAAGGTAAAGAGAAAGGTAAAAGCTAGTTGTTGACTTTAACATTAGTTTCAATAATGACACTGTATTTGTAACAAAAATATCCTACCTTCCTCTCCATTTCTCTGGAACTCACATGTTGAAGACAAATGGTGTTTATCTTCTTGCCCACTAAATTCTTGCCCATTTAAAATTCAAGTGATCTTGACATCCCTTCTCCAACTACGCATATGAAACACAGTAGTGAGCTTTCTCAGAGAAACCGCTTATCACCCACACTCCTTCACTTCTATTGCTAGAAGTATATTCAGGTTCGAAATACAAACCTTTGAGGATGGTTGGCATCAAATAGTGTTGTATCATCATCATCATCATCATCTTGTTCTAATGGGGTCAGCTCCATGTTTTCTATGTTTGTATCCAAAACTCCGTATCTCCGGGTTTTTCTGTTTCGCCTTCTGAGCCTGAAAGGTATTTTAAAAAACTCAAGTAATGTAAGTTTTTTGCTACTTTCTGATCCAGTAACATAAAATACTGCTATATTGATACTTAGTGTAAGTTTTCTAAAATTTATGTTAAGTGTACACACTTAGCTGTATGAAATTCAGAGATCAGACCATTCTAAGTGTCAACAGTTTACATGAAATGATTAAGGCCAAGTAAGAGTGTCATCTGTAGTTTTGTACTGAATTAATGTAGCGAATACAAAAAGCCTATACACGCACTTAGCAGCTAAATATAAGAGCCATGTAAAAATATATGCAAAAGCATACTTCTACTGAGAAAAAAATTGCCTTGATGCATATTCTCTATGTGTCTTATGCATCTGTAAAGAACCGCAGATCAAATCAGGGAGAAACTAAACAAAGTTATATCAAAGGCGTAACACAAGTCACAGTTGACAGGGAAAATTTTTACTATTGTTTGTGAAGTCTTTTATAGATATCAAGTTTAAAAATTGTTTATAATTACACTTTAGAATAAGACAAATCTAGTAGAGTCAATGTCTTGTATGCTTCACAAAGCACGGAAGGAAGAGGCGGTGACTCACATTTCAGGATTAAGGCACAGTGCTTATCACAGACAAGCATCTGTTTTTGCATCTGCTTTTCTCACTCTCCACAGCTTTGCTGCATGGGACTCCCATGTGAGTCACCCACACAATGAACCATTCCATTAGGCTTTCCAGAACGACTCTCACACCCATGGAACAAGCTTTGCTCAAGTTTGAGAACTCAAACCAGCAGCTACTCAGCAAACACTGTCCAAAGGCATCTCTTTACAGAATGCTGACAGAGCCACTTTCAGTAACTGGCAAACAACTACTTGAAAGCTACAGTACATAAAAAAAAAAAAAAGAATTTGTGTCTAGGAATTTGGTGCGAAACTCGAAGGTGGTAACAGGTTTTTGTTTAGACTCTCCAGTATTTACAATCCCAAGCTAGGTGCCTACAAAACGTGTTTACAACATTCGGGAACTTCAACACAGAGTATTTCAGAGCTAATAAAAAAAATTATCAATACATTATGATATTATTGTATACTATGCATAGGGACTTCTCTGTCCCACATCTAGGCACCGTTTTAACTATCTTGCAGGAGATATCAAATACAATACTGAGATTCTCAGCTTCAAATTCTGTCCTGAACTCTGGTGTACTTACATAACTTGTTTGAATACCCTTCTTGAAAGAACACATAACAGCATTCAATCTTGTTTTATAGTTTCACTATACTCCAGTATATAAAATACACCTCCTTTTGGAACTGAGAAGCAAATATAAGCTTGTTAGAATGGGAAGGAGATAAAGTACATACCCTTCTTCAAAGTCCTCCAATTTCCAATGTTATAAGAAATAAATAACACGGTAATTTCTTCCACTCTCAACTATGATGTCAAAACATAGCAACTGTTACCCCAGGCATTTAAGTGCTTTAGCACAGAACAAAATAAGCCAGCTTTTTCATTTAAAGCTAGGGCTGTACCAAACCCAAAAATTTCACCTTTCAGTTCAAGACAAAGTCCCTTCCATGTTCTTCATTTATTTCATCTGTTCTTTACTCTTCAACATAGAAAGAAGCTGTACACTTCAAAGCACCTAGTAGAAGAAAATTCTAAAACTATTAAGATGACAGTGTGATGAAAAATAAGGCTGTTTCTTACATATTGTGTCTTTTGTTTTGTTTTCACTAAAGTAAAAGCTAAGCCACTGGGACTAGGACAAGCATTGTGGATATCCTAGCAGATAAGAAACTATTTCAAACACAACGAAAATATGAAATTAGGAAGAGGTAGTACACGCTACTTGTACAGTCAATATTTCTGTCAATCTCACTACACATTTTATCTTTTTCCCTTAATGGGTTAAAATGGAAAGTGAGCTGCTACTGTGATTCGAGAGTAACCTAAGACAGTCATAGCAAATGTCTAGACTGTAATGAAAAAACAACTAATCACAAAGGTGGCACAGATTTCTAGATTCAAACAAATCCTGTTGAAAAAAGGATAAACTAATCCCTTGCAACTCAAACCCTTCTCTATATAATAAGTAGTTAAAAAACTACAGCTACAAGAATACTCGAGATACTTACGTAATGTGCATGTATGGTCATAGCTGTGAGTCTAACGCAGTGTCCTGAGTATTAACAAAAACTAATTTAAAATCTTTTACTCTGTGACTGACAACAGCTCAGTTGGAAGGGACCTACAACTACTACCTAGGCAACTGCCTGATCAATCCAAAATTTAAAGCATGGTACCATGGGCATTGTCCAAATGCCTCTTAAGCAGTGATCCACTCTCTAGAAAGCCTGTTCCAGTCATTGACCACCCTACCAGTCAAAAAAATACTTCTTAATGTCCAATCTATAACTCTCTTGGTGCAACTTTGAATCATTCCCATGCATCCTATAGCTGGATTTCAGCAAGAAGGAAAAAGCATCTCCTTCCTCAGGCACCTGTTGGGAGCAATGAGGTCACCCCTCAGGCCTCCTCTTCTCCAAGGCAGACGAGCCCAGAGTCCTCAGCCACTCCTCAAAGGAATGGCCTTCCAGCTCTTCCACCAGCTTGGCTGCCCCAGTCTGGTTATATTCAAGTGCCTCAGTATGCTTCTTACTGTACACAGTACTCACAGAAAAGCTGTGACAATGCTGAATACAGCTGGACAATCCCCTCTCCTGACTGTCTGACTGTGCTGTGTGAGATGAACCCAAGGGTGAAGATTGCCCTCTTGGCTGCTAGGGCACATATTGGCTCATACTGAGCTTGCTGCCAACCAGCACCCCAAGATCCCTCTCTGCATGGCTGCTCTCCCATCACTTCTCTCTCAAGTATAACTTGTGTCCAGTGTTATCCTGTTCAAGTTGCAGAGCCCAGCACTTGTTCTCATTAAATGCCATGCTACTGGTGATTGATCAATGCTCCAATCTGTCTAGATCCCTTTGCAAGGCCTCTTGTGCCTTGAGAGGGCCAACTGCACCTCCCAGTTTGGTGTCATCAGCAAAGCTGCTAATGGCACATTCAACTCCTGTCTCCAGATAAAAGTATTGAGCAGAGCTGGCCCTAGAACTGAGCCAAGGAGCACCACTGGTGACTGGGCACCAGACAGATGCACCCGTTTTCACTACAACCGTATAAGCCCTGTCATGCAGCTGTCTCTTCAACCAGTGCACCACAAACATGCTCACCCCACAGGTGGAGAACTTGTCCAGAAGGGTACCATGAAGAACAGCATCAAAAGCCTTACTAAAATCCAGAAACACTACACCCAATTTCTTCCCTTCATCCACTAGGCAGGCGACCTGGTTGAAAGTCTGCAAAAAGCCCTTAAGATTTTATGTCTTATAACATAATGTCTTATGAAGATATGTCTTCATGCCAAGGAAACCTATCCAAAAAATGGGTCGTTTGCACTTAATTCTTGTATTTCTTAGACAGTCACTGCAAAAACATTTCAGCTACAAGTTCAAATTCAAAAACATACACCTTATCTATCCCAAATTTCAGAAGGAAGATGCAGCAGAATTACAGAATAATGTGAGCAGTTAAGCTTCCAGTTTACAGTAGCACTTAGAAGCCTGTGCTCCAGTTTCAAATGCAGAACAGCATCCTACTGCCAAAACCAAAACATCAAGTAATCACCACTCATTCAGAAAATAATGGCAATAGACGATAATTTTCTACTCCAGCTCCTGCAACAACAGGCTTTTATTTATTTATTTGGCCTTTCCAGAGTACTACTCACATCTCCATATGCAACAGGCTGCTCTTACAAGACACACTAACACTGAGAAGTGCCCTTGCCTATTTTCATTTGCTTAAAAACATAATGGATTTTCCTTTATAGTATTATATTACCATGATAGACATCCTAATAAAAGTAAGATTGAAGGCTTCTCAAGAGTGACCTGTAAAAAGTATGGAACAATCAAAATATCCTATTTTACTCGGACTGTATACCTTAGTACACGACATACACAAAACACTGTCCTTCAACTCCCTTTCTAGACTAAATGATGCAGACACAATGAATATATCTAAATGCAATGAAAAGTACATAGAGAACTTGCTCCATAAATGATGTGCTTTATGTGTAATCATACATTTGGGCCTTGCCCTGAAGAATTCAAGTTACAGCATGAGGGAGAGAAGTAAAACTGCCAGGACAAAAAAATACAGTGACAAACACTGTACTTAACTGTAAAAGCACATCAAGTTCTGTGGAGAATAGTTGCCATGTGGAACATAAAGGCAGCTAAGTGGTAGCAAGCTTTTTAAGGGCCTTTTCCTTAAAAAGACACAAAATAGATTAATTTTACTGTGAAAGAAAGCATAAAAGATGTTTACTGACAAAGTGGGGGAGAAGGACAGCTTTGGCAGTTCAGCGATACAGAAATTTGCAAACTGGTCAAAAATCACTCAAAGAACATACAAAATAAATTTAGGTGGGCTGACAGATGTCAGCAGTGACAAGTCCACCTGGAAAGCACAGGAGGGAGTCAGGAAAGGCCCAGCACTGATGTGCTTTTCTCGGTGACGTGAGCGGAGCCGACCGAGTTCCTCCCGCCCAGGGCGGGGAGGAGGCACCGGGAGCTCCCCAGCTCAGCCAGGCGCTGCTCGCCGGCCGCTCGGGAGCCGCGGGGCCGACACTCCCCACAGCTCCAGCCGCACAGGCCCCCGCGCCCGCTCCCCGCCCTCACCGCACGGTCCGGATCACGAAGTAGACGATGAGAACGGCGCTGGCCAGCACCAGCACAGACAGGGCGCGCTGGGTCATGGGCTGGCCCTGCTCGGGCGGCGCCGACACCTCGGCCAGGCGGCTGCTGCTGCTGCTTCCGCCGCTGCTC
>VYZT01017577.1:0-23776 GCA_013400735.1 Pomatostomus ruficeps | reverse complement strand
AAATGTATTTTTATGGTATATATTAGTGTAACTAATTACTGATTTACTTGGATGCTGATACAAATCCATTTGCTATTGTGATTCATAGTTTATAAACAGTGAATTAAATGTCAGTGGTTTTATTAGAGAGAAAAAATGTAGGTTGTAGCATGAATGAAACAGTTTCTGATTTGCCAGGGTAAAAGAGTGTGGCTGAAACTGTCTGATGAGCTAATGATAGTGAGTCCATGTCCAAGGTTATTATTTCCATTTTACACCCATCTTGAGCACTGTGTGCAATTTTTTTCAGTTTCTGCTGTTTTTATCTTCAAGAGGTGAGAGTTTTATTGGTTTCACTGCACTTCTTTCTCAGATGAGGTGTTCTGTATTAGAAGCTCCCTCTTGCCAATCTTGCATTCCTAATAGTAATGACTTGGATAAGAGCAATCAGATTTTGCAATTTATGTTGTTGGTACCTCATAAGGATAATGATACATATTTAAAACATTACTCTGTGATAGTTAGGTCTTGATCGTAATGGGAAGCACCTTATTTAATATGGACATAAAATTTCAGTATCTCATAAATACATTAAAAAAGTAAAAGTCAAGTCAAGAGAAGTCCCTGCTCCTAAATCTTAAAATTATATTAAAATAATAGCAAAAATTATTTATACTGTGACACAGATTCCAAATTCACTGAGGTGTTTTGAAAATTCAGTTTCGATTTTCTTTTTTCTGGCATGGTTTCAAGCTGGTTCTTGGTAGTCTTTTCCCTCCTTCCACATTCACTGTGATGAACTAAAGGAGTTGCACTAGAATTTTCTTCAGAGAAATGGAGTCTTCCTGAAGCATGGGGAAATTTCTCAAAGTCAGTTTTGTGATATCATGTGGCTTTATCCTCTAATTATTTAATGAGGACAAGTTGATGTTCTGTCTGATCAATAAATGAAATAATACTATATTTTTTCAGATTAAGAATTGATAAGCTGTTTTAAAATCACATATGTAACAATAAATACGCAGTTGTGTCAATATGTTTCAGGATACCTTTATCTCCATTCTCGATTAGCAGGATAAAATGGGATCATAATGCTTTGCATTGCTGTGATCCCATTGCAGCCTCCACCTTCGTGAAGGGGGAGGTGGGAGGTGCTGATATCTCCCTGGTGATGAGCAGCAGGACAGGAGGACATGGAATGAAGTTGCATCTGAAGTTCAGATCAGACATGAGGAAAAGGCTCTTCACTGAGAAGGTGGTTGGTCAGTGCAAGAGGCCTCCCAGAGCATGGCTTGGTCATGGCATCAAGCCCGCCAGAGGTCAAGGAGCATCTGGCTGATGCTCTTGGTCATATGGTTTAGTTTCAGGTAGTCCTGTGAGGAGCAGGAAGTTGAACTCAATGATCGTTATGTAATCCTTCCAACTTGAGATAATCTATGATTCATTTCATTACTTGAAGCAGACAATGCTGTTTTAACAGAAGATACTGTCACTGTAATTCTATTAATCTTACCTTGCTGGCAAAAACAAAACCAAATTAAACTAAATGAAAAATGTTTTGAATCCACAATTTTTGGTTTTTTCCCCTCTAAGTAATGCTGCATGTCTGAGCACTCTCATTTGCCTCTTCAAACCTATTTAAGACAGGGTGATTAGTAACTCTTTGAGAAAAAACAGCAAAGCATGTTGCCATCTAGTAAAAGACAGGAGGCCTTCAATTCCCTGAATTAGGCATCCAAAAATCCCCTGCTTTTTGTCTGCCTAATTATAGGAAAAGCTATGACATGCTAAGTACATCCCTAAGAGCTCTGTAGGCGCCATTGTGCTAATCAAGAATTTGAGAGCATGGAACTTGATTTCAGGGTTCTGATATAAGTGCTCTGAATATAGTCTGGTGTATTTTACACTGTGCTCTGAGGTATTGTAGCAATGCTGTGAATTTTCAAAGTAATACTTAATTCAATAATCACTTTCAAGAATAGGTGTGCCAGTCTGTATCTTCAGAAATCAGTGCATTCAAATACAGTCCAATGTTTTTGTCAACAGAATATTATTTGATGGATTGGTATGATTTTTTTTACAAGACATTAAAAAAGTTTTATTTTTTTTTCTTCCCCTTTACTGCAGACAATTGATTTAGAGGGATTCAAGCTGTTCATGAAGACTTTTCTGGAGGCAGAGTTACCTGATGATTTCATTGAACATCTTTTTACATCATTTAGGAACAAAATCTCTCACTGCAGCCCGTTAATAAAAAACAAACCCCAGCATGTTTCTGGAGGTAAGTAATAAAATCAGTGATATAAAAGATAGAGGTTCCCTCACCTGCTGTTTTACTTCTAATAGCTGTAAATCTATGGAATTCTAAACTACATGTTGAAGGTTTTGTGTTCTGGTATTTGTGAAATCAGAGAAAATAATGCAACTGTAATAAGAAATACTGTGAAAAGGAATGGAGATTAAATGGTTTCGTCTTTTTAGTTCACAATCATGATGCAGCTGAGACACCAAGTGGACGTTCTTTTTCATGTTAATGCTAATCAGATTGCTATGGTTACAAGTTCTTGTTGCTTACTCTCTTGTATAAACACTTAGAAACCTTCAGGCTTCACGCAGGAGGCCCCTGCTGGTGCTGTACAGTTTCTGTGCCAGCTGCTGCTGTTTCTCTTACTTGTCTAGGTGGGATTCTGCTATTATCAATATGTAGCAGCTACTGATGTTTTAAATGTTGGGTAAGTGTTAGTATATCACTAAAAGTGATTTTGAGTTCAGAGAACACAGCATGCAAAATAGCGTTCAAAACTGTCAATTACAAAATTTTATAAAACCTTGCTAAAGAAATTTATGGTTACTTTCCTAGTTTGAAATACTTGGTTTAGTACTTCAGCAGTTTGGGAAGTCTATCAAAATCCAGTACCTAAAAGCAGAAGCTGAACTAATTTATTTAAATAGTCTTAAATGCTTAGACAAGGTACTCAAATGATTTGATGGGTACTTACATGCTTAAATTCTTTATATGAAGATTAGGTGTCTTCAAATTTCATCTCATCCAAAAATTGTTAATTTGGTACACGTGCTACTAGCTGAAATTTTATCTTTTCCTGCAAATCCCAAGCACTAGCTCTCCATAGGTGTCTCAGTGTACAATACTGATTATAGCCTTTCAGATATCATCGAGTCTGACTTGATTTTCTATTTTAGTGCATGCCATTCTCAACTATGTTAAATAGATACGTTTCAGTTATTTTTATTGAAGTTTACAGCACTTGTTACTTCCACTTTGTAGCTTTGTATTTCCTAACAAAAACCACCAAGCAACGAACGAACCAAGCAGAAACTACCTTGTTATCATCTCTATTTAAATGGTCATTACATTTATTTAGATTTAGCTGGAAAAACCTTTTTTTCTGCTAGCAAAGCTTTCTCACGACATCAAGGGTATGATTCTTCATATATAAATTTTTTTTCAATTTGAATTGAATTCTTCAGATATGTTTGTTTGGTTTTCTTTTTCTTTCTAATCAGGATGACATGCACACATCTCCTTGCACAAATATCTGCTGTCTAGATAGTACATTCCTAACTTGGTCTTTTCTTCTTGATTAGACCAGTTCCATGTGCAGAAGATCAGGCTTAATACAATGCTGTAATCATCTGTGTGGAATATTCAAAAACTTCTGTTGCTCATTTCAATTTTAGGCGAGCCATTTAGACCAGTAATTTAATCCCTTGCCCTAAAGATGCTTTGCAGTGGAATCCCTAAGAACATGTCTAAATGTATTCTTTATTGGACGCTGCAGCATGTATTTTGGATGTCACCAAATTTTAGCATTGCATTTTTTTCAATTATGTATATAGGTTCTGTTGCCTGTAAAGACTCAGCAGAACAAATTAATTTCAATTTTCATTCCTTTCAACTTTTCATTCATGTTTTCATCATAGTTTTGTCAATGAACAGCATCAGCAATAAGCATGAACCACTCACCAAAATTTGTAGTCACTTTTTGCCTGATAATTCCAATAGCAGCTGCCAGTTAATGGTGCATATTTATTTATTATTCTGTGTTTTCAGATATATTTTCTGATTACTATTATTTTCTAAAAATCATCTTTTATGATTCCGCTTTGTATTTTTATGGTTTTGACACTTCGTATGTAGGAATGATATCGACTGCTTTTAGGTCATTGTCAGATTTACAGCTAAATTCTGCCCTGTATAGGCTACACTCAGCTTTCTTCACTTCCACTATAGTTCTCTTTATTATAATTTTACCACACATAAGAATAAAATATATCAATGGTAATTATTAAAACGTCATTATTAAGGGTGGTGCTGTTGTTTTTGTTGTTTAAACTGTATGTCAAGTTTCTTACTCTGTTGCCTCCTAAAATTTTTTTCTCCTACACTAACTTTTCCCAGTTTGTAATACGTTTTCATATTTTTCTAAGGACTTTACAAATAATGTAAAGTAATACGAACTTCCATATGTTTTTATCATAATATCAGAAGGCCTGTTTGATAAATTCTTAGGTACAAAACATGTTGAGAGAGGCAGTTCAGCTCACCTTATGCAAGAATTGTTTGGGCTTGAAAATATACTGGTTAATTCAATTTCATTATTTAAACTAAATAACATACTGATAATTTGTAACATTTAAAGGGAAGAACTGTGCATTGGTACACTTGGATGTGCAAATGGAAATTTTGGAAACACTTGGTTTTGGGTATCTAGTAATTTTGAAATGTTACCAATAGCGAAATAAACCTGACTGTAGTTGAAAATAACTTTGTCAGAAATATTTGACATTCTTCTGGAAAATGGAAGGGTAAAGGAGAGCTAGAGAAAATGACAACGGAAGTCACAGGGTTTATCAATCTGTCAGGTATGTGTTTGTTTTTCACTTAGTCTCTTTTGGTCCACTTATGGCTATTTATAAACTGTATTTTCAGTTAAGGCGTCTGAGGAGAGATGGAAACAGATGCCAGGTAAGCAGCAGGACTGGAAGTCACCTGTAAGACAGCACATTGCAGCCAACCCTTCTAACCTCTGATTAAGAAGTAATAATTTAACCTGTACGTTGCAGCTGATGATAAGTTAAAAGATACCTTAGAATTTGTATTTCTTTTCATTTGGATTTCAGGGCTATTTATTTTTGAGAAGAGTTATCCCACGTTTTGTAATCCATTTTGTTCTGTGAATAAGATTTATGTAAGACTGGAATATGAACTATTTGTGTAGGTTGTGTGATTAAAGCTAGCATTTAATTGAATAAAATATTATAATGTCTTGGTCTTCTTGACACTTAACTGACATGCAAGCTCATTAAATCGAACATTGCCCTATTAAATATTTTTATTCATTTAAATATTTACTTTTAGTATTTATTATTGGCCCAAAACCATGAAAACGAAATTGATTCCAAGATATGTTTTTTGCATGCCAATTTGCTCTTTTTTACCTGATTTTATTGTTTTAACATGTGTACCTTGTAACATGCAGACCTACCTTTTAAAATGTAGGCTTTTGAAGATGTGTCCAGATTTCAATGAAGTTTTTCAAGCTAAATTTAGGGGGAGAGGGGACAACCCTTTATCAGCGAGAAATGTAACAAACTAGTAAAGAAAGTTTTATTACTTCTTTCTCTGTGTTCTGCTGTCCTTCCCATTTTTGCCTCATTTTAGTCCCACAGATTCCAGTAATATCATCAGGACTGGTCATACTTATGTTGTCCTGAAACAAAAAGTTTGGCAGTTTTGAAACTTTTATTCCAAGTGGTACACTGGAACTGCTGTAAATCACAATGTCTGAGCAATTATGATTATTATTTAAATTCTCTCTTTATTTTCTCAGTAGTCTGTCACTGAGACTTCTGTGTTTTAAATATGTGCTTCACTGACACACATCTGGCTGTGTTTTTGGGACAACAATACACTTAGGTATTAGAAGAGTTTTCATTGACACTGAAACATCTTCAATTAGTGTAGTTGTTGTCAATCTACAAATTAGATGAAGCTTCTACAAGCACAAGGAAGTGGATGCAAAGCTGGGCAGGGATTGTTTTTAATACTTAGCATCTAGTATGATAGAATAAAAATATTCACCAAATTCTTTTGTAGTCAAATGAAATCTGATCAGTACAAATTTAAAAAAGGGTGGTTGGGGGGGTGCCTTTTTTTTTTTTTTAAATAGCTTTTTTTTTTAATTCTACCTTTTGCTGGATAAACTATGAACCTGAATTATTTAACACTTTAAATTAAGTAGTCTGAGATTCACAGAAAACAAAGATGAATGCATGCAAGAATTACGTTTTCATTTTGTGCTTATATGTTCAGACTAACAAAGGCTATGGGTTATTTCCAGGTCTGAAACTTAACAAGGGTACCTCTACATCCAGACCTCCTACTCCTGCCAACTCACATTTACCAGACATGATCCAGCTGAAAGATATTGTTTGCTATTTGTCACTGCTAGAAAGAGGAAGACCTGAAGACAAGCTAGAATGTATGTTCTTTTTTAATTTAAAATATTTATTTCTGTAAGTCATCAAACATTCTGTTTCTGAATTTAAGAATCAGTTTTGAGCAGATGGATTATAAAAATATGTTCTAGGTGACCCTTATTGCAGAAATTATTTTTATTCATGCTAAAGATGAGATTTAAAACTAAATTTGTTCCATCTAGTATTCACTAAGATGGGGAGTAAGGATTGTACATTCTGTAGTTACAGTAATCTTCTCTATACTGTCATCTCTTGATTAGTGTCAGAAGTGAGAAAAACAAAGTATACTGAGTATACACAGAGATATATAGATGGGGTGAATAGCCTGTACTAAACAGCCTAATTCCAACAAAGAATAGGAGCTAATATAGGCTCTGGCTCTATAATATTACTGAATACGGAAAAGCCAAGAATGATCCTAGTGTGTGTCATTACTGGGAGGGAGTGTTTGATACAGGAAGTTAGAAATTAGTTTGGTTTCTTTAATTAGGGGCTTGGGTCATTAAAATGCAACACCACTACCTATTAAACAAACAAAATAAACCTGTGAGTTTGATCTATAAACTGGAGGAAAAAAAAGAAGATAACCTGTTCCTTTATTGTGGAATTTTAGAAGCCAGTTTTTCATGTGAATAAACAGACCAATCATATAGTCCTTACTGAGATGAAATGTACTTCAATATACATAACTGGTCTGTTTATAAAAGGTCTGTGGGATCAGGCTCTCATATGGGAAGTAAATACTCAGTATGATAGGATGTACAAACAGCAGGCCTCTTCTGCCAGAATAAGAAATTCATGACAAGGTTACATGCTGCTGAAGTATCTTGATGTTTCGTTACCTGTAGTTAACTTACAGTGGCTAACAACTTTGCACTACAGGGTCACAGTAAATCCCCCAAATTTGGTAATACCGTTTTGGTATCATACAATTAAAATATGAGAATGTACGTGTGAGTGTGCATTCAAAACACAAGCACAGAAAAACTAAGATCCAAGGACTGAGTTTAACTCACAGGGTAATAACTCCTACATGGTTGCAAGTTGTGCAAGCCCTACCAGAGCTCTGAGGAGTGCCATGCACAAACCCTGGCATGAAATGGAGAGCAGTTGCCTCCCATGGTCTCAGGAACTGGTGCAATGGAAAGGAGAAGAGGCGGCAGAGGAGATGACAATTACAGTATGGGGATTTTCTGTGACCTTCCTGCAGTAGGAGCTGCATGGGCAAAAGACTGTGTTCTCTATGATTTAGAAGCAAGAAAGCATGATCTAATATGTGTATGGTACTTAAATATTTTGTGTATTCAAGGTCAAATGCATTTACTATATATAATTCTGGGCATGGCTGTTTTATGGATTTATTTTCTTCTTTGTTATACAGAGCTGAAATATATCACAAATCATCACTTTTTATTACTTGAATTTTGGCTTATACTGCACCATTGTATGCAGACTTTCCTTTTAATTTCAGTTGAATTCTCAGTATAAATTAATCATATAATTTAACTCTTTGTCTGAATTTGAAAGCAGTAGGTCCTGTAGCTGTAGTGTAAATTATAAATTTGTAACAATGAAGGGAAAAATTAAAAATGGCTTGTTCTGGAGTTGACAACATTAATATTAATATCAATTTCAAGTAGTGATTTTTTTTTTTCAGATGACAAAAATTGGAAAAAATGAATCATAGCTGAGTGTTTGGAAACTTAAGTCAGGATAAGCAGAATGTGAAAGTGGTGCTTTCAACTAAAATTTGGTTATAGGCCGGAGGATAAACTACACTGAGAGAAAATAATGTTTAGTCTTTGGTATATGATGTACAGATTTTCATAGATTTATAAATATTCCAGAAGATAAATAGATTTTCTAACCTATTAAGAGTGTATTTTTAGAGGTCTTACACAGTGTGAACCTTACTTTTCATGCTCAGCATATCTATTATTCATAATCTATGTATGATCTGAATATAAAGAAAATCCCAAGCATTCCTCACGGAGATATGTTGGGAGAACATAAGTTATCTTTTTAAGGTCAAATCTCCATCTAGAAGTAGAAATTGAGTGCCCAGTCAATGTAGTGAGGTAAGGGGATGGGAAGAGAAATATAAAAATTTGACTTTGGCTCTGTAGTTTACATCAGAACTGTTTGGTTGTTTTTATCATTTTGTTGTTGGTTTGGTTTTGGTTTTATTTCTCCTAGAGTGTGTAAATCAGCAAGAACATGAGTATTTAGCAGGATATAAATAGAAAAGAGATTGCATGCCACACCAGTAGCATAGTTTTCAGAATCTAGCCAAGAGCACAGATTGAGCCTTTTCACTATCCATTACACATGTAATTGGAAAGACTTTGTTTCTGCAAAGGTGAAACAGTTATAATTATGCTAATGTCCGGTTTTAAATGACTGATTAGAACTACTGATTCATGTTAAAGGAAAAAAATATTGTAAGCACTACTGCTTTGGAGTGGGTAAAGGTCATGGAGATGCTAAAACTTGCTGTAAAACATTCTTTCAACCAGTGTGTAAGCATCACAGAGGAGGAGGAAGGAGAGCCAAATGATTTTATCATTGAGTGATTCAACGATTCATCCCTATGGAAACTGTAAATGCTTAATGGTACCTTTGCCAGATAATATCAGCTGTCAAGCGCTGAGAAGCTTTGGTAGAAAGTGTGCTAGCAGGGACAGTACTGATCTCTGGTGGCTTTTGGCATTAACTGTTGTTTTGTGCTGAAACATTTTTGCTATGTAGCTCTAGGCAAATAAAGATGTTTTTATAGGTTTTCCTTACCTGTAACTAATGAATAATGGACCTTTATGGTGTGAAATAGTATACTACTGTAAATATCATCAATCTCTTGTTACAGCTCTTAAGAGCAGAGCAAGGTAGTGGCAAAAATTGCTGAAGTTGTAGAGAGTTACAGTGCTTTCCTTGTTTCCACAAAGTTAGATGGTCAACTTATTCCCAAGATGGGGGATATAAGCAAAGCAAGCCAATACATCTAACAGTTAAAGATCTTGGGCTGTAAGTCCAAAAATGATCAAATTCTTTCTGAACTTTACTCTCTAATTGCTAAGAATTTCCTCTTACTTCTCATTATATTGTTTCCTGAAAACTATTATAACCTTTGCTTGCAGAATTTATTGGACTGTAATAGCATCTGCTATGGATCCAGTGTGGTGGGATTCCTCAGTGTTAAATAGGTTATATGGTGTGTTTCCAGAGACATCTTGTAAGCAGATTGCTTGGGTTTTCCTGTCAAGGAAGGTATTACAGTGTCCTGGAACCACCTCTATATGGGTTGACTTCTTCATCCCTAAAAAATAGGTGTAGGGGTCAAAAGGTTCATGCTTTTGAAGGATATGGTGGGTATTTAGATTTCAGAGATGTCCCTGAAAGTAGGGACAAAGAGTGAGGTATTTGTAGGCTTCTGGATTTCCTCTTTAGTATTTTAACAGTATTCCTATGACAGCTTCAGGTTTTGCTGCCTTCAGATATCTTGGAAATGGTGGGCATTCCCATTCTTGTGGATGGAATCAAGTCATAATACAATCTTGAAAGTATATATTTTTTCTGGATATTGTCAAAATATCTGTCTGTGTGGTTCCCCCAAAATGTTGGGAATATATTTTGGAAGTGATGAAGCAAGTACACTCCTGGAAGAAGTCAGACTGGCAGTTTGTGATGCATGTTTATTGTTGGATTTGGATGATTAGATATTTAAAATCATGTGCTTAATTTAGTTGGTCAGAAAATAATTTCTAAAGCAGTATCACTATTGAATAGTTATAGCTGCAGCCAAGGGATTGGCATTGTAAATTAAGCTGGCATATCAACAATTATGTGTTATCCTATGTTTGGTCAGATCACAGAGAAGGCCCTTTTGGTAGTACTCACCTGGAAGACAGATCGTCTCTAGAGGGAAGCAGAATCAAGTTCACAGGCCAAATGAGCTGTTAGAGTGATGGCGTGGAAAAGGTTCAATTGCACTGTCTGGCTAACATTTCTCCTTGGAGGCACTGTAGCAGAATAGTTCCCATGTGAACCTCTCACATAATGCAACTTGTTTGGTGGGTCTACAGCTAGTCTGATCATGAAACAAAAATATTAATATTTGTCCTTTCTTTGAAACTCAGGCTTAGTTGTTTCATATTTTGGTTTGGAGATGGTTCTTTTTATGAAAAAGAGGTGTATTTGTTATGTATTCTAACTGAATATCCTTCTCTCTTTGTTTTCCTTTCAGTTATGTTTCGCTTGTATGATACGGATGGGAATGGATACCTGGATAGTTCGGTAACGTTTTTTAAGTATTGCATTGTATGAATATCTCAACATAGCACAACTATACAAAACTACATTAATTCAAATCAAGTTTATATTTATCCTGAATTATTAGAAGCAGTATAAAATATAGTCGATAAAAATTCATCCATTTGAAAAGTAATGCTTGAGTTTTCCCATAAAAAATGCTGCTTCTACAACTGTATAAATTTTCAGTTGCTGACTTAAGAGCAGAGAAGTCCCATTCTATAGTGTTCTGATTTTTAATCATATTACTGTAGGGAACACATTAATATGTTTCCAATAATTCTAGTGTGCTGTTGGGAGATGTGTATGAAAGCACCATTTGTAAAGATTTCATTGAAAAGGGTAAGTGTGAGAGTCATACAGTGCATTTATGTGGAGAGATATCAGAACTTCCAGGTTGTTATTAAGGATGGAGATACAATGTTAAGGGCAAAGTCTCGAGGAGTAGCCCAGCCAAAAGTTTGAAGAAAAGTCGGACATATGGAAATAATTTTAAAAGATGTAACTATTTTTTTCAGTCAGCTAACAGAAACAAGTATTTATTAGCAGTGTCCTTTTTTATTTTTTCTTTGTTTTTTTTTTCCCCACCTTCTTTTGTACCTCCTGAAAGCAGGACATCATAGAGGGGATTGGTAAGGAAAAGGAGGTGATTCCCATAAGTTGCAGGGAAATAGGGAAGTTAAATTATATATGGGTATAAAGTAAATACGGCACCAATAATTTTAGGCAATACCAAATATGGGTTAGATTACTAGATACAAATGGAATGGAGAATGATCCTAGATAGGCATTTGAGCATGTTTACAAAGTAAAAGTGTATATATGGGTATTGAAAAGCCCTAGTGATACGTGATCAAGGGAAATTGCAATACTGTAGTGGTAAGAGAATAAATCTGTGGTAGTTTATAGAATCTACTTTATGCCTTATTTCTGTTAGAAAGTTGTGATTTATACAGTTATTGTCAAAAAATTTGCTAGAGTGATTAAAGATCATCATCATGGTTGTATCACAGGGTGAAAATAAGATCATGTAAAACATGAGTGCTTGAAAGGTAACTAGAAAGGAAGAATCTATGACTGCTTTCAATTACTTTGATTGTGGGGCTGTATTTCACCACCCTGAATGCTTTGTAGTCCATGCAGGATGTTTGGCAAGTAAGCAGATTGACTTGAGCATACAGCTTCCAGTGTAAAGTACGTGTCATTAGGGACGTTGATGAAACAATGTCACTGAATGCAAAATGGTTGAACTATTAGTTGCTTGCAGTAGAATTTTTTCTTTATAACCTTGCATTAAATATCATATGTTTTTGTTCATCTCTAGGAGCTGGAAAATATCATTGCTCAAATGATGCACGTTGCAGAATATCTTGAATGGGATATTACTGAATTAAGTCCAGTAAGTATCCATTTATCATAATTTTTTAATGTTGCAAGAGACAGCTGTCACAATTTGGTGGTATTTCATATCCACCTGGGATTCTATAGGTTAGTAAGGTAGAAATCAGAACAGCCTGTGTTCCACTATGGCACAGTGAATTAGGACTTCTACCGGTATTTGGCTGATTAAATCTGACCTATGAAACGTGTAATAAATGTGATAATTAACTTTTATAATGCAACTGGTTTGTCTCTGAAAACTTCTTAAGACTGAGTGCACATTAAGGACACAACTTGGTTTGGGACCTTTACATGTTAATAAAATGTAAATAGGAATATGACACTTCATTTTGTGAAATGTCCACTCTCGTTTTACTACCATGCAAGTAATATTTTTCTTATTTTTTGTATAAGAGAATTGGAGATCTGCACATGTGCTAACAAGTTGCTATATTAGAATATAACAACAAATTATAACTTTCAAGATTTTTCATTAAACTGTAGATTCTTCATGAAATGATGGAAGAAATTGACTATGATCATGATGGCACTGTTTCTCTAGAAGAGTGGATCCAAGGAGGAATGACAACAATCCCACTCTTGGTCCTTCTTGGGTTAGAAAATGTGAGTATTAAATAATAGTGTCAAGTTTCTGTTTGCATGTTGACTGTGGCCTTCAGGTCAGTTTCTCTGTGGCCTGTGTAAAGAATGACTTTGCTTTTTGCTACTCCTCTTCACTGTGGCTGAATGACATGGAAAGAACAAAAGTGTGTCTTCAACGTCAGAGATACGTTGGCAAGTTTGAAGCACCACCAGCACCAGCCTCTGGAGCTGGAAGCTGTAAAAAGCTGAATTATTTTCCCTCCTAACAACATGTTGTTAATTCCCAGCTGCAGTGTTATCTGCTGCATGAGTGTTTTACTGCCCATGTGTATGTTACAGCTGGCTTGGAGCAGTGTCTAAGCTTCTCAGCATGGTATTGGGTTGTGTGGCCTAAGTGTGCTGAGTCACAGAACAAACTAGGTTTGTAAGGACTTCTGGGGATCTTCTGTTCCAGTTCCTAATTAAAGGCAGTGCCACAGATTGAGTTATCCAGGGCCCTGTCAAGCCTGAATAATTCTAGTGAGGTGGATTCTACCAGTTCTGTGAGCAAACTTTCCCTGTGTTAATTGTTCTCAAGGGAAAGAGCTTTTGTTTTTATGTGCAGATGGAATTTCTTCTGCAGCAATTATTGCTGCCTCTTGTCCTGTGAAGATCTTCCATCTCTGTAATTACCTTAATAAAGTATAGTAAGAAGCAGTATCAAGGGGAACACTTACACCAAAGGCTAGAGTATTGTGAAGGATGAGCTTATGTTCCCTACATTTACAACCTCACATTAAAGATAATACAGATGCAATATGATCAATTTCGTTCCAGTTCAATGTGCCTGTTTTAAGATTGGCATGTTGTCAGTGCCATCTGCTGTCCTGTATTTGAGCTCATTTTAAACTCATCTATCGAAGCATAATTGCAAATGCTTTTCTGCTATTTGAAAGAAAGCATTTTAATCTCATCTTTTTTTAAGTAATTTTCAGATATTGAAAATAATATTTATTTTCCTCATTTAGTGCTATGGCTTGAACTAAATTTAGACTGCTGTACTTACTCTATGCTATTTTATTTGCACGAAGAATGCTCAGACTGATACTTTGTGCAGGGAAATATGTAAAAAACCAGTTTATTGAATTGAAGATCCCTAAGTCTTGCAATATCTTAATAATTAAATTACAAGTAAAATATCTGAAGTAAAGATAACTTTCAATATGTCTGGAACAGTGTAAGTTCTAATTCCGTAATTCTATATGTGAGACTGAGTAAAAAAAATGTTAAATTACTTCCCTGTGATCAAACAACAGATCTTTGTCAGGCTGAATTCCATTATGTCCAGTATTACTTTAAACAAAGGGCAGCAAATGCTCTCAAGCAAGCAGTATAGCAGATAACTGATAGTAATTTTCAGTACAGATTTTTCTTTTATGACAGGTAGTATAGGTGTTCTGGGAGTATTTATTCTTTCTAAACCTGAAACTCCTTAAATGATGGCATAAATTAATGCAGATCATTCTGTAGAGTTTATTTTCATATTAAAGCAAAAGGTGTTAGAAAGAAGCTATGTTATCAAACATTTTATCCTTTTGAGTGTTTTTACTAGTTATTAGATATTTATCTTTCTGCACATAGCTTTTCTGTGAAAATACTAAACATACATAAATAGTGATCAAAATGCTACAGCCTGTTATCAGCAGGAGTCAGTGTTTCTGTCATTAGGAATATTCCTAGTATTTGATGCATTTAACAGGCATAAATGTACAGTCATGGAAAAAATGTAACAGCATGCAACATATCTTCATTATCAATAAGCATAGTTTATGTGAAGTCCATTACCTACATATGAGCTGCTTTGCTAGTAATTTGCTTATGATTCACTAGGGTATGATGCCGCCCTTTAAAAGGGCTCCTATTTTTCTCTTAACTTTAAAACTGCTTAATTTTTTAAACCATCACATAATATGTAGAGAAGAACAAAATTTTTGTATTTTTCATTAAACCAGCAAAAATGTACTACTTCCATTTGTACATAGTTCAAATAAAAGTGTATTTTAGGACATTGAAAAGTGAAATCAATAAAGCTAAAACTCTAATGCCTGTCTGTTATTTAGTGTAAACTGATAGCATGATTTTGATGGTTTTGCAGCATCTAATGTATTATCCAAGCTCTTCATTCCAGTGCATCAATCCCATTAGTGGGATGCTCGTATTTTTTTTTTTTTCTGAATGCCATCGTTAAATTTTGCAAACCTACCTTCCCAGGACTTTGCTTTTTGGGTGTCTATATCTCTCCTTTTAGTTATGGTAATGAAAAGTAATATAAGAATCTTTTGGACTCACTAATAAAATAAAGAAATGTTGATATCTTAAGGTTTTCCTCAAGCTGATTAGTGTGTGAAAATAAGGGGCATACATAACCTACTGGATTATGCTGCTTAGACATGTCCAGGTAATCTTCATATGTTGAAAATCAGGAAAAAAACCAACAAAACCACACTCCCACTCCAAACCCCAAAGCAAAACCATAAGAAATCCCAAACAAAACCTGCAAACAAAGAACCCACCAACCACACTATTCTGTAACTTTCTTTTAAGTTTTGGTTCTGTGCTGAACTTGGCAATGACAAAATTTTAAATCCAAGAGATCAATTTCAGAGCTTGTCTAGTATGATAGTGACAAAGAATTGTCACTATAGTTTATTTAAATAAATTATGATACCAGTGGAATATTTAATTTGTTTTGGGTTGGGGTCCATTAACATTGTAATATACTTAACTGCTGTATAGAGCTTGTAGAAAGGATAGAAGATTCTCAGCTGGTCTAATTTGTTATGCTAATATCAGTGAGGCTGTGATAATTTATTTCAGCTGCAGATTTGTCATAGTACTTTCAGAATTCAGCTCCATTGTTTGTACTTAATCTGTAGTTTCCTGTAATAGCTATAGAGAAAGGTCAGATATCTTGTAAAAGTTCTATATTACATTTAAAGCCTTTCAATCAGTTTTCATTACATACTGTATTAGATAATTTAGTCAGAATAATTGAACAAAAAATGGAGCATTTAAGTGGAGTATGGAAATATATTATTTAAAAGTAGAAGAATAAACAATTAGTATTCATTATGAACAGTGGGGTTGAGATAGCCTAACCTCTCACAGGTTTGTGGCCTTTGCCCTCTGACCTCATCAGTAATCCCCTTCTGAAAGAGACAGGAGTGTTAGGCTGTAACTGCAAGTATTTGCCAGCCACCCGTTACCAAGTCAGAGATGTAACAAGGAAATATTCCTGATTTCCCTTCTGCTCTCTTGCTCTTTCTTGCTCTCTCTCGCTCTCTCTCACTTGCTCTCTACATCTCACCCCCACCTTTTTCCTAGACTTTCATGAAATTTCTAGTCCCTTTCAAATTTATTTGAGATTACTAAACTAATTTAAAAGTTGCTGGCGCAGTTTAGAGTCATGGAGATAATAGGACAAACAGCATAAAAAAGTCTCATTTCCCAGGAAATCAACCTTAATATCCAGTTTGTTTTATCTTGCTGGGTTTTATGTTCTGTTTCCTCCTAAGATTTGATTTTGGAGTTGTTGTCAAGGTAGACTTTAAAAATACGGAGTTCAATCTCTGAGAATGTTCCAGGATAGAAACCACGTATTTGAATTTTTTGGTGCTTTTGAAGGCAGTTGATGTTCTAAACAGATAATGTGGGTACAAGGTAAGGAGTATAAATGAAAACTTAATTGGTTCTTTTTCTATAGGGGTTCTGAGATAGATACACATACTATTTGGCAATTTGTTTTAGAAGAAAAGATCTGGGAATTGTTTACATGTATAATCATTGGGTGACTACCCCTTTTCCAGTTAGCAGTGTCTAAATGTGTTCTATATGGCATCTACTGAAACCTTTGTTGTTAAGACAAAGTAATTCTTACCATGATGTTTATTTGTTCCAGTTTCATGGATTTTTTTTCAAGAATTTCTTTCATGTAAAGTGAGAATTTCAGAATTTCATGAAGAAAATGTTAGCTAGCTATAGAGGAAATTGTTATTTATGTGGTGTAATTTTTAGTAATTAATGTATGAGGTATTTTTTTGCCGAGTGTCACACTTCAGTCTGGAGTTTTCAAAGTCCTCATCAACTTTTGAAATGTATTTTTTCATCTTAAGCCAATAGTTAGTCTCCCACCCAAACAAAAAGTGGGCAGAGACTTTCCTGCAGTACTCCTGATGCTTTTGGGAAGTCATCTGTTGCACATTAGTGACCATAAGGCTATTTATTCTGTTTCTCCACAGTAGAAACCTTTGAAGTTTCTGACCTTTTTATTTGCTTCTGCATTAATTTAAGTAGATTAACATTGTAAGAGAAGGTGGAGAGTTACCTCATTAACTCTCCTAGCACCACTTAAAATTTCCTTTGTAATCTTTGCACAAAAGGCCTGGTAGGTAGGTGGTTTGGTAGGTGTTGTACAATATTATTCCACTATGATTTGATAGAAGCACTTGATTTCTCTTTTAAAGTAATTTCATGCCAGATATTTGGTCTCACTTTTCCTGTAACAAGTAGTTACTATCACCCCTGTCAGTAATTGCACAAAAAGGAAGTATAAACGGGGAGTTCATGAGTGCTAGTGTTTAAAAAAAATCTTTTATTTTAGAGAAGTATTTTATTCCTCTCCACTGGCCACTAGATGTCATGGTTACACTGTACCTGGTACTGCACTGTTGCTGAAAAGCCACCCTAAGGTGAGAGAGAAGTTGAAAACCAGTAAATGCTTCAAAAAGTCATCAGTAAATTGAAATCAGGACAATATGCCTTTCTTTTAAATAATTAATTGTAATTTTCAACCCAGTTCACCTTTTAAATCAAGGTAAATTTCGATGTTTGAATTGGGATTATGTGTCAGTTAAATTGTAAGGAAATACTTTAAATACTTTCACAATTTTATTTTGGAACCTCAAGCAGCAAATATTACGCTCTTGCACTCAAATAATTTAAAAAGCAACATTTTAAACTCTTTTGATTAAACGTGGGATGGAATGTTTCAGTGGGAGTCCACACTTGGGAATACTGTTTCTTACATCGTATATTACATTATTGTTACCATACCTTTTGAGCTGTATGGTAAAATGGAACCAAACTTGCAAACATTTGCAGTTCTGGGGGGGGATCTGTTATACCACGAGTAAACCTTTCAGGCTGAAGCTTGAAATGCCTGCTTAACACCTGGGCAGTTTCTCAGATTTCCATTTCTTTTGTTCATCGAGGAAGAAGGGCAATCGGGCCTTTCGATGTCCTGGGTGACATTTTTGTAGGCCCTTTCTGAAGTGTGGCAGGTGAGTTTCCTAGAAGGCCGAAGTTCCGATGTACCCCATGCTATTCCCATGCATACAGAGGGCAAACTCGAACTCCTGCTAGGAGCTGCAGCTCTTCCCTTTGTGCCGGCTGGTTCCCGGCTGGGAGCAGGTTCCCGGTGAGGGATACGGAGCTGTTTCGCGGTCCCATGTGCCGGGGGGCCCGCAGAGGGCGCGGTGTCCCCGCGCTGGGGCTGCGGGGCGGGAGGCGCTGCTGGAGCGCTGCGCGTCCCTCCCGCCCGGAGCGCGCTGCGGCTGCGGCTGCTGCCGCGCCGGGCTGGCTCCGCTTCCCCGCGGGAATGCCGGTCCTTACCACAGCCCCGCTTTTCCTTTTGTCTCTGGGATGGAAACAGCCCAGGAAAAGTCAGGCGTAACTAGCCTCCTCTGTTAACACAAATGGCATTTCATGCAGGTATACAGATACACCATTATTTACAATTCAATTTCTGCAGCATCGAGGTCTCTGCAGACGACAGGTGGTTACAGATTTTGGATAGGGAAAGTCCATACTGTGTCTATTTATGAAGCTTTTAAAAACAATTTAATTTTCCCTCATGGTCCCGTTTCTGTTTCTGGATGAGTGCATGAATGAGGGCTGTGGAAGATTTTTGTTTTGTTTTGATTTCTCACACACACACATACAAAATATCTCAGAAATTAGAAGTGAGGAGCCCTCCCAAATAGTATGTCTCTTGAGTCAGGTTACTCCCTGTCCACCTGATCAAGAACAGACTTAAAACAGACTTTCTTCCCAAAGCAAATTGAACAAAACAAAACCTGATATGAATTCTTTGCTTGGAGTCAACCAAAGGAGTATAGAATGTAACTGTATTTGTTTTAAAAGGAGATGCTGCATAGTTTAATGGAAACTCTTCTCACCTTCCCACTGACTGAACAATACCAAAAAATCAGTCATAAAATTGTCTTGAACAAGTCAAGTAAGTATTTCTAAAATAAATGGAAACAAAATAATCAGTGAAAGGATAAAAGCTACTCTATAACATCCTTCTCACTTGGATGCTTGTTATTGACTCTTCTCATAGAAAAAGCTGAACATTCTGGTATTTTAGACACTCTGTAGCTATTGTAAGAGGGTATGTTTGCTAGGATCAAAATTTATCAGGGATTTCATTACTGTTTTTAAGTCACAAAATCTTGAAGATCTCTTTGTCTACCTTTATACACAAATACCTAAAAAGCTGATGTAAGTAAATATTAAACCAGGTTAGGGATGTGTAGCTAAAGTCTGTGACAGCATAAAATTTTCCACTAATTCTAAGGTTGACTCTTCTATGGTTGACTTGTTTTTTAAGGTCAGGTAGTTTTGGCAATCAAATCCATGGTAGCAGGGTCAGGACCATGAGTTAAGAAAACCGTTGTTAACAAAATAAATGTTACTATTGTCATTATGCTTTAAAGTCTGGATATGACATATGGAGGCTTGATTTTCAGTGATGTGTATAATGAGGTGAGGAAGAGAGTTTTACTGTACCTGCCCTGCTTTGAGATCTTAATGTCTATTTGTTTTTAAACTCTTTCTCAGGATATGGAAGGAAAATGAGTTAATGTCAGTAAATGCACTGATGTGTCAGAATTGTGGATTTTATTCATACTTAAAGACTTGCATTGAGGGGGCTTTGTTTCATATTATGTCTTTTTTTTTTTCCTTTGGCAGTGTTTTAAAAAGTTATGTGCATGCATAATCATATGCAGCACTTTATTGCTTATTTTTGGCAGTGCACAAGAGCAAAAATTTAATTTGCTCTTTTCCAAAAGTGCATTGTGTTTATGTAATGGATTTGCATCAGTTGCAGTCTGTAACACAGCTAAGTGTTTTAATTGGCAGAACACCCACATCAAGACTTGTTTGTTTTTCTGATAAGGAAAATGCCAGCTAAGTTAGACCATATGTTCTGTTCAAATAAGAAGCCACATATTCACATGTAATGGTCATTCTTTAAAAATAAAATTAAAGTGAAAAAGTAACACAAAATTAATGTGGAAGAGAGGCAAGTTTATACGTAAGTACGAATTTCTGCTGATTTTCATAAACAGCAAGTATTTTGTTAAGGAAGGCTGATCAGCCCACATTTAAAGTGCTTGTGGTTTCTGTATCTGTTGATGACCTGAATGATGTTAAAATAGAACTGTACATTGTCTGCTGTTTTTTTCTCAGAAGGATTTACATAGTCTTTGTTGTCTAGTGAATAATTGCCTACTTTCAGAAGGCTTGAAATTCACATACTATATTGTAGTTTAACAATAGTTTAAAAATGTGTGGAATATGGTAGTAAGGATGGGAAGAAAAATAGAAGTTAGAGAGCTCTGTTTAATGAAATACATCCTCTTCAGCTGCCAGTCATGAAGGAGCTTGACAGGCTTCTAGTGCTTCACAGCTGCAGAATCTATTTCTGCTTCTTCAAGGGAAATTGGAAAACTTCCACACTCTTTGCCAGCCTGAGAATCCCACATTAGGCATCTGCTGTGCTTTTTCTGCAGAAAGGGGACCCTGACATTGCCCAGCTGTCAGAGATGGCATTTGAACTCCTGCTGATAATATTGGGGGACCTATTACTTAGGCTCTGATCCTGCTATCTCACTAGAAAAGAAAAATATTTTAACTGCCTTCAGTTCTTTTTGTTTCCAGGTAACTTGTAGGAAATATTCAAAGTTGTGTCCCGGCTGAGACCCAGCTTTGATCCAAACATTCTTAATCTCTCAGAGTGCTGATTTTGCTTCAGGGTTTTTCATTTTGCCCACAATGATGACGAAGTCTTCATCATATTTGACTCATATTAACTTCTAACTCCTAGAACAGAGCTCGAATACTGATTTATAACTCATACAGTGTATGCTATTATAGGACAAAAGTAAATTTTTATTAAAATTCATGCTCACCATCTTACATTGACTATTGTTAGCAGTGAAAACCATCATTGGTTTGGGTATTATTGGAAAGCTAGTCAGCAATATTGTATATACTTGATGATAAGTAATAGTAGTTTGATGTGAGAAATCAGAAACTGGATAAGAACCAGCTGTTGATGTGTTTTCTGAGAAACAGAGATTGGTGTGACTTCCTTTAGCTCTGTGGCAATTTCTTTTTGGCAATGACATGACCAAGAAGACTACAGAGTTTCAGTGATACACAAGGGAGCAGCTGATGGACATGAACTGCCTGTGTTCCACTGGGTGTTACATTCAGTAAAAGATAAAGTAAAATATTCTTTTTTAAATTTAGTGATATTACATCAGGTTAATCTGTTTTTTTTAGACTCAAAACCTCTGATGATTATAGAAAGAAAAAGCCTGATGGGCAGTATTGCCAAGAAGCCAGGAATTCAGAGAATTAATTTGCCATCTGTACCAAGTGCACATCATTTTATAAACCTTTAAATAACAGAGAGGTCTCAGAATTATTCCATTAAGAAGAAAGAGGAGAATCATGCAACAGAAAGTTTACTTTCACAAAAGTAAATGATTTGATAATATTTTAGAGATTCAAGTAAGTTACAGTGGGCCCTTAAATTGTTAAATTGTTATTCCGGAATGCTTTGAGTAAAGTGCAACAGCTGACTGAAGAATGGGTCTGAAATGTAAGGAATTCCATCTTTGGAGAAGAGGTCTAAGATGTAAATCTCACCCTTAATAGATGGGTTTTGATTGGTTAGTGGCAGTACCCATTAACTTCATTTAAAGCTGGGAGTAGTTATTGTGGTGTGGTTAGTTTTCCTGTTTCACATATGTTGATATATGTACCTAATTCTGATAGTCATTAAGAATATCTGTGTGGTTTTAGAAAACCCCTTCTATTGTTTGTTTTGGGGAGTTTTATCTTCTGACCTGCAGCACCTTTATTTTTAGGATTAGTCTAGAAAAAAGAAATTAATACTAGTTGTAATTTAATATCAGCCTAGATATAATGATATCATTGTGATGCAGTGGTGACTGCAGCCTGGTGGCTTTTTCTGAATTGTTTTTGAAAACATTGATGTCCATGAGCTTTGAAAACATTGATGTCCATGAGCTTCTGAAGAATTTTTTATTATATCACTGCCTGTGTATTTAGAATGACTACGCTGTGATGTGGTGCATAGTCTTAAATGAAGTAACAGCTTGTCTTTTATTTTCTTGAGTCAATCTCCAGTTTTTATTGGCACTTATATATTTCATTGTTTATTTTATTAAGTGAAATCTGTTTCTCGTATGTCCTGTGCAGAATGTCAAAGATGATGGGCAGCATGTATGGAGATTGAAACACTTCAACAAGCCTGCCTACTGTAATCTTTGCCTGAACATGCTGATCGGAGTAGGCAAGCAGGGGCTCTGCTGTTCCTGTGAGTAGAAGCATTGCAGTGTCCGTTTGCTTATGTGTCCATCGCTAAAAACGTTGTTCTTGCCACATTACAGAGAACTAGTAGCTCCCCATTACAAAACCAGTGCCACCGCAGGAATGTCTCCCCCTTGTCTTCTCTGCTTGAGTGCCCAAGGTTCTTTCTTTATTTTTTTTCAGGATATTTGGCTTTAAAATGTGTTGTTTGAAGGAGTTTTCTACTTTCTAAGGGTTATCATTGTTAGTTCCCTTTGGAGTCTATCGCTCTTTTTTTCGTTACTACTGTTGGTTTTTTTTATTTTCTATTAGTGAGTATCAAACTTAAGTTTTAACTTTATACTTTTGTTACTCCTCTTTTGTTTTTATTAATAATTTATAATGTACATTAGGTATCAGACTTGACAAACATCTAAGTCCCATGTTTGTTGATTCAAATTTTGCACAGAATTGGGTTTTTTGTTCACTGTGAAGGTGAAAATCCCAGTTTCCCAGAAATCAAGTTTCTGTAACAGTTTTAAAGTTTTGTATAGTTATTTGGTTTGTAGTCATACATCTCAACCCATGTATTAACAGATTATAGATTTTAAGGAAAAGAACACAGAAAAACTACTGCATTTAATTTGACCTTCATTAGACTATTAGGTGCAGTTACTACCCTTCAGTTCCTTGAGCTGTATCTATGTATTTCCTGATAATCTGTTTGACCACCTCATAACAAGTCTCTTGAGAAACCAGGGTTTGCTGAAAGATACCTTGTCTCCTTTTGAAAGTTTCCAGAAATGAATGCTCCATATCTTTCTTTTGTGGTGTGTTCCAATGATTAATCATATTTTCTTTTTTTTTTTTAAGACCTGTTTACTGGTTTGAATATGTCTTGTAGATGGTTCCAATGATTGGTTCATGTTATGCCCTGCTCCATTAGATTGATGAGATCATTAGTACACAACTGTGTTCTTCTCATGACTCTCTCAAGTCACCTTTCATTTTTATTTTTGGTAAAATAATCAGTTTCTTAGTGTAACTGACTTTCACTGCTTTGGTATGAAAGCCCCTTACAGCTGATAAGGACCCTTCTGCCTGTACAGTTCTATTGATCTAATTTGAGATTAATCTGAATGAATGAGGGTTTTGAATTGACCATTCCTCTCCTCTGGGGGCCACAGACCTCTCTAAAATGTAATTTGGATGTAAATCCTGGTAGGCATTTTCACATAATTTCATTCACCATACTATGAAATGGGAAAGATACGTTTATTAAAATTCAAACAAATAGAAATTGCATAACTTGAGATTAATACATACTGATGACAGTAACTGGAAAATATATATATATATATAT
>VYZT01017572.1:2204-14442 GCA_013400735.1 Pomatostomus ruficeps | reverse complement strand
TTAATGCCACTGTATCATTTTTTAACTGCTACAGAAATATAATATCAGATGCTCAGATGGCACCAATTGGCTTAGCTCCACTGAAGGCAACAAAATGCGATGCCAGCTGAGGATCTGGCCCACAGTTAAAAGGAAAAAAGGGACAGGCTGCCAATATGGCAGGGAACATATTGAGATTTATGGTAGTGACTTAATCAGTAAAAAGTTCTGCTTGAAGTGGTTGTTTCTTTGCACATTCACATTAGTCACTTGAGCTGGAGATATCTGAAGCTCTAACACAGCCTCTGCAGGCACATTTGTGCTCTTGCACTCTGTTCCACACTCTACGCTCTTAAATATCTGAGAGCATCCCACCTCACTCCTCTTCTTCTAGTTGGCAGTCTCTCTTCAGAGGTCTACACAGATTCTGGGCCATATATATATTTTAACATAATTTTAATTTGGATGACCGAATTTTTTTCCCTTTTGCCTATATTTCTGGTGTTCCTTTCTTAATCACACATAAAAATGGGGGGAATTTCATGTCTTTTGTAATTCTTATCTAGCTGTCCTGTTTGCATTCAAGTATTACATTAATCTTTATAAGAATAAGAAAACCCAGTTTGCTGCCTTTCTATTCAACTATGTATGTCAGTTTTTTACTTGGAGATAAGGTGACTGTAGCTAATGTAATACCTGCAAATTTTTATCTGCTATAAATATGATTGAATAACTTGATGGATAGAAATTCTCTTTTCTGTATTACAAAGTTAGTGAATGAAATACTTATTAAAGATGAAATGGCTGTAGAATCTCCCCAACTTTTTTCTCCCTCAGTAATACAACTATTGCATCATTTGGTTTATAATGAGTGCTGTCTCTAAACTTGTGAGCCATCCCTAGTTGTGATATCTTGTTTTTAGTTGTTAACAATGCCCAGAGAATATAATCTTTTGGGCCTGGCAGTTTCCATGCTTAGTCCCATCTGTAATGTGGGTTATTCGAGAAACTCTGTGATCCATTCTTGTAATGCAAAGTTGAGGAAACACTTCTCTTCGGCTCTGAAATACCTGTCTTAAAAAATGTAAGGAATTGATTGATGACTTGGAATTGGCACTAGAATATTGTGTCCAGCCACTTTTGGATCACACCCTATGAATATATATTTCAGCAGGATAAACTTTCAGAAGTAGAGGTGTTTGAATATCTAAAGCCTGCAAAGTTTGTTGAGCTTTAAAGATGTAATGAATTTTCTCTTCTGTGGTCTAAAAGTACAGAAAAATAATCATTAAAACCTCTCCAGATACAAAGCTCAGATGCAGTTTTTTAAGAAGTTTCAAAGGATGCTTTGAATGACTCTCAGTCTTTTACCAGGATATATTTTCCAGCACTTCAAAGTAAGAGTGAGACTTCGTGGTATCTGTATCATGTAGGCGCTGGAAAGAGTGCTGGGGAGGCAGGACACAATGTTAACCTCTTTTTCTTTTAGTTTGCTGGTTATTGTGGGTTTCAAAGAATCCAGTGCTACCTCAGCTGGACGACTGTTGCGTGTCTTAGGAAAAAATACAGGACCCAGTCCATCTCTTACTGAGGTCCTTGAAAATATTTGTGTTTCAACTAACAGCTGGAAGTTTAAACTTAAAGCATATAGTAGCTTCAAATCCCATATGCTGATAATTGTAAACAGTACTTATAAACTCTTGGGAATATTGTAAAGTACTTATAAGAAAGGTATGAGTTGTGTTAAAATATTGCAACAAATGTTTAAAGCAATATTTATTCTTATATTCTCAGTGGGGTTTTTTTAGAAATTGCATGGACTTTACAAGTGTCCAAATGATATACATTTTTTAAAGAATGTTAGAGTGGTTTTGCAAAGTATCATTGTCCCCATTTGATAGATGGGGAAACTGAAACACAGGACAGTTAAGTAATTTTCTCAAGGTTGTAGGATAATTCATGGCTAAAATAGGGATGGATTATTTCTTGGCATTGAGTGTTTCATGCACTATTCTTTTGCTTCTCTGTGTTAAAGAATGCTACAGTACCTTTATGAAACATTTTAAAAAGAAACCCAACTCGTGGTGTCATGTTTATAAGTCTCTTTAAAAACCCTTTTCTTTAGCTGAACATCTTCATCTTCTATCCTGACCTTTCATCAAAATTAAATTTTCATACACACAAACCCCACAATAGAGTGGAAGATGGAATGCCATATTAGACCTGCCTGGGATTAGAGTCAAAACCAGAGGGCAGAATCTAGCTAAGAAATATTGAGTTTAAATTCTTACAAATGTACTTTAATGCTTCAGAATTGTTTCCTGTATATTGGACCAGAACAGAAGGTTAGTAGGAGATAGATGTCCCCAGTTATAAATAATTGTGACAACAACTAACAGTACAGTGCACTTGAAAGAACAGTTAAGTCTTGCTGCAAAATGCATCCTAACTACAAAAATGACAGCCTGCATGGTGCTGTGGATGAAGGGCAGCCTGTACTGCTATTCAGAATAATAATATTAGCTTGTATCTGCTTAGAATATCCCAGAGTTTTGTAAATATCTGCTAGAAAGTAATCTAATGTTTCTTATTCTGGTTTTACATAGGAGTGCAAGAAGACATAGTTTATAAGAAATTTGAAGTCAGGTTATAGTACTTCTGGGGCATGATGTATAATTAATATCCTTTAAAATTACTATAGCTTTTACCTTACAAGCACAGTGTTGATGGTACACTTTGTGGTCTGGCTGGCACCAGTGAAGACTGTGGTTAATCCAGTTTCTTATTTTACAGAAGTCACTTCAGGAAAAGGTACATTCTTCTTTCAGACTCCTCAAAGCTTTTCTGATATGCACATACTTGATGTAATTTGAAGGAAACTTTTGATTTACAGAAAGCATATCTTCATCCTACAGTTGTTGCCAAAAAAGTGAATCCTGGCCTGTTCCGTAATGTCAAGGATCTTTACTTAAAGAGAGTTTCTTGAATCGCTGTTGTCATTAGACTCTATTTCAAACTTCTGTAGGGTGCTTTCTGTTCTTGGACAACCTAAGAGATGTCTTTGCCTGCTACTAAGCCATTAGAAACAAATCTGAGCTGCATTTACATTCGAGTCTTTCCTAAATGTTCTCATCCTTCTTATGCCAATGTTAGCCTTAAGGAAGACATTCTCCAGTGAATGGAAAGACACAGTTTCCCTGCCACTGAAGGCTGTGTTATTACATCTGGTGAAAAGTGGCATCATGTGCATATATTCCTAGAGCTACTTCTCACTTTCGGCCCTCCCAGCTGAATAGATCTGCATGTGGAGCAATGGAATGAATAGGTGGTATCTTTTCAGATTTTTCTCTTTTAGATGGGATAAGTTCTTGTTGTCACTACCTCTTTACTGGAGAATCATGTTTATTTGCCAAGTGTTGGGATGCACTGAGTATTGTTAGTATGACTCCTGTACTGTGTTTCAATAGGAACTTCTCATTTCCACATCTGTGGCACTGGAGGGGCATAAAGGGGAATCCAAAGCTTGTCATTATCTGTCAGCAGCAGATCTGGAAAACGTAAGAAATGCATCATCTCAGGCACAGAGAGGGAGGAATATACCCTGCACTTAACATGGTGAAACATGAGGTAACTTGTATTGCTGTCTAAATATTTTGGAACCAATCACATCAATAACGCTGAAGTGGTAGCCAGTAAAATGCCTTCTTTGACCTTCCTTACTGTGTAAGCTGTCTGAAGTCTATGCAGAAAAAATAGGTAAGAAGCTTTACTGACACAGAGGTTTTTTTCCTGAAATAATTCGTCTATCAACTTAAGAAGAAAGTAGCTTTAGAAAAGCTGAGAAATGAGCCTGTGTTGAAAATTTCTATAGCATTTATAGCCTTTTATTCTCCAGCCTCTTACCTTTACTAGAATTATTAATTGTTTATCTCACTGAAAGTAAACTTAAATCCTGGTTCATGAACTAGTCTTCTAGTAGAACTAGAGGAACTTCCTACTCTTACTGTTGAGGCACAGCTCTGACAGTAGATAACCAAACCCCAGCCATGTAGGCACTTTTCTGCTGGGGGATGTTTAGCAGCAAATTGAGATTATTTGGGTTATTTAATGCCCTTTCCCCTGCATCCCCAACAACATCTAAGACACTGTAACTATTCTTCACTGGAGAAACTCTGATGATTAGGGATGCTTTATCCTTCACCACTAGGAGTTTCTAGGTCAAAAGAGCAGTGTAAGCTAAGATAGCACAAGAAAACTCGTTAGACAGAGCCAGTGCTTCCTGGTTGTACAGATGTCACTGGACCACCAAATAACAAAAGCAGCATGGTGACTAATTCCAATTCAGGTTTAGATTAATATATCAAACCATGTAATGCTGGATAAGACACCTCTAGAATTTACAATATTCATCTAGTGCCTAGCCCATGGCAATACTATCCACAATAATTATATGCTACCTCCAGCTAGCTTGAGGATCAGTTTAGGAAGAGAGCAGTTGCTTTGCCCAGGGAAATTTAGATTAGATGTAAAATTGGATTTTTCATAAGGCCTTGTTTTTACCTAGATACGAATGTTTCCTTAGCACAAGTGAAAACTTTACACATTTTAGCTCAAACTGTACTCTACTAAGCCTCCCACATTTATACCCATCTTCTTGGCAGTCATCCCAAAATATGTTTGGGTTGAAGCATTACACATTACATTTGGTGAAGCTTTAGCATTCCCTGTTGCTCACATCAATCCTTATTTCTGTTTGCTCTTGTAATTTACAGTTAATGAAAATTCTAAGTTTACCTTTGTTTTTGTTGGCGTCTGTACAAGAGAAACCTTTAGCCTTTTCAGCCTCACATCCAAGTGAAAAGCTGGATCCAGAAGGGAAGATAAAACCTATCTGAATGCATTCATTTTAGACAGAAGTCCTTAGCATGCATGTCAGCATTGTAACATTACATTTTTGAAGGAACAGCAGAAGAGCCTTGCTCGAGGCTCGACCTGTGCCTGGGCTTGGAGTGGGCTTGTAAGTAGCAGGTAGAGCAGCTGGTCACACCATGAGAACACCAGAGCTCAGTAGCCATCTGGTTAATGGCCTTAACCAGTTCCTGCTCACTTCCAATTCCGGCAGGATTCTGCCTGAAATTAACAGGAATTTGCCTGATTACCAATGTGGGAATGTGGCTAATAACAAACTCGTACTGATGACCTTAACACAGCGTAGGCAATATTGACAAAACAAACCATTCTGGAGTTAGTGCAGTCTTTTCTAACGAGCCTGTTAAAAGTTGACTCACAGATTTTCAGTTCAGGAGATACAATTTGTGTTTACCTACGGTACCACCTATGCACTGAGCTCTGTATGTACAAGGTTATAATGTTAAGCAAAGACCTGTAAACAGATGGTAAATGTAGAATTTCTGTACATACACCCAATTAGATAATGTACGTGATTTGTATTATGCTTTCTAAGACACTTACTCAAAAGACAGTTTTGTACATTAAAAATTCCTATGCCGCTATCAAATTATTATAACAGTAAGCTTTAAAATACACCCTCTTCATTTATATTTGATGCTCATTACACGTTCTGAATCATTGCATGTTTAGAAACGTTACCTCTTACATTAACAAAATATTTTGCAGGTGAGAAATAGTGACAAATTTAGAAAGATGTGTAACCAGAGTTACAACACAGTTGCGTATTTCTGGGAAAAGCAGGTTGCTTGAAGACAAGCCTGACCAAGCCTTCTTGTATCTGCTTATAGTGCTATGTACAATCTGTTTTTCTCATGTCATTGAAGTGTTGCATTATCAGTAGAAACTCTGATTGCATTTTGGAAGTTCATTTGCTGCTTTCTGGTTCTCCTTGTGTTGCCGTTGCAGAGGCTGTGCAGCCTGAAGTGCTGGAGGACAAGGCATGGGAGAAAAGCACTGTTTGCACCTGTTTGAAATCTCCAGTGCTTTGTGTGGTTCCTGGGCAACAGGCAGGAATCCTGAAAAGCTAGGCTGCACTTGCTCAATTGTTGCTGGCAGCTGTGACTTTGAGAGAGCACATAGCAGCTCGTTAGCAGGTTGCTTGTGTTATGTGACATGCACCAAGCATGTCAAGCTCTGAGCTGAGCCCACCGCCTTTGCTGCCTGCAGTCGAGGCTGGGTCGCCTGGGGTTGCAGACCTGGCCAAGGAAAGCATTATAGGGATGTAAGGTGAGTTCCTCACTGGTAAAGGGGCAGGGAGGTGAAGCAAGGAGATGTGAGTCAGTGCTTTCTGCTCAGAAAAGGGAAATGGTAGCACATAGGTTCGCTGTTCCAATGGGTGCTATTTTCCTCCAGCAATTTTGTTCTTTCGGAGTGTATTTGCAATGGTGGAACATAGAAATGCAGGGGATAAGATGAATTTGAGGGTGAAAGTGTGCACACAGACACATGCATACATTATATGTGCATTACAGTGGGGAAATACAAGATGACGTCATTGGATAATTTTAAATTTTATTATGAGCTTTGATTTCTGGGTCTTGTTTACTTTGAGGGATCAGGATCAAATCAATCCTTACAACCTTGATCTTGGCCTATTTAAGCAGCATCCAAGCAGCAGATGCAGTCACACTGTTTGACTGGCAAATTCAGACCATTTCATCTTCATACCTACTCGGTTTGTGCATCTTGGCTCAATAAAGCATCTCTTTGCGCTTGTAAAAGGAGTTGGTATGTGATAAATCTAGTTAAACAAACCACAAAGCTACAGCATCCTTACAATTTGTTGCAATCTACATCATGAATGGGAACAGATCTGCCAGTGTCTGAAATCTGTTTACACTCTGCGCAGTTTTAACCAAGAAGGAGTGATCTATAGACCAATCTCTTCTATGCAGCTCCAGAAAATCTCCTTTAGAGAGACACAGTGCTAATATTGACAATGGAAGTCATTAACCCAAGATGAAGAAAAAGCAGAAGGAAGTCTGCCTACTAAGGAAATTAGATATGCTCATAAAAAAAAAAACCTATCAAGGACCACTTAATGAAAAGATAATGTAATAAATGCATATACATATATGTATGTATAACATCTATAAGCACTTGCATAGAAAATGCCTGGCCCGTGGTTTGCCAGCACCTGGAAAGATTTAGTGCAAGGCAGCAAGACTTCTCATTTGTCCTGCGCACAGGTACAGTGAGTAACTGCCCTGGCTAGAGTCAGGGACATGCTCTTGAGCTTGTCAGTCTGGTCTGTGAAGGGATGTGATATGGGCATGGTAGGTTTTCATTTGAATTGTGCTCCAAATGCATGCTTCAGTGCTTATCCAGTGTTGCTGTCTTCTGTATCTGAATATAGAAAGTACTAGCTGTCAGGTACTGAGGGTAAATGTGATAAAATTAATAGAAACCAGAGTATGACATAATCATGTACATTCAGCATGAATGCCTTGATTTATTTTGTGATCAGAGCATTTTGTTTCCTCATCTAGAAAATTGTGATAATTGGTGTTTATCTCATATTGCTATACAAAAGCAGTTATGTTGTAAACTTTCTTTTCATGGTTGTCCCTGTGTTTTTCTGTTGTCATTTCCTTTTTTTGTCTTAAACTTGGGTGGTAATCTGTCATAAAGGGCCCTCTGAATTCATCTTCTGATGTTAGTTTGGCTATCAAATTATTGAAGGGAATAAACTGAGGTATGTGTGTATGTCTGTGTGCTGTTTTTGCTGTCTTCTGTCATGCAGGCAGGACTAAAAAAACTTGCAAGTTGACATCAGTTTAGTGGGAACTCTCAGTTTTTATTCAATAACAATATACAAGAGTATTATTCTTTCGGAAGGTATTTGTGGTCCATTTGGTTAGCCTTGTTTAGAATTGTTCTTGATACCATCTCATCACTGCAGTGAGAAAATTGCAGGTTTCCTCCTTCTCTGCAGGTAATTTGGCAAATTCCTCTTAATATGGCTCCACTGGTTTTAAAATTCAAAAAAATGAGATCTGTAGGACTTATTCCGTCAGTTCAGAACATGTTGTTAGCTGGCAATAACAACTATGCTGCGCAGCACACACAACTCAGGGGCTGGTTGTTTATGAAACACATGAGAATAGGTGTTGCATTTTCTTATGTACTGCTTCATTTTACATAAACTGTATAGCGCCAAAAACACCCACTCAAAAATAAAGTGCAATAGAAAAATGGCATTCAAACGTTAAGGATATGACTTAAAGTTCTTGCAGCCAAGTACAATAAAGTTGAGAGACTTCGTTTATAAATCATACCATTGTCTCAGGTATTCCAGCTGGTGCAGTGGAAAGGACAGAACCCAACAGGAGGATTATGTGAGATGCTACATGTAGGTACAGTAAGATGAATACAGCAGCCTGAATTCTAGCAGAAATATGTCTGACAAGATTCTCTCTTTAATTTCTAACTTGTGACCACCATGTTTTAATTAATTCTGTAAATTACTCTATATTTTTAACATCTCTGGGTGCTAACAGTCTGCAAAATAAAATGTCCCCTGTCTCAGAATGGAATCCTTGCTTTGTTGCTATAGATTATATCTGCATTCATATGCCATGACACATCTTTCACTGCTTCCTCATGAATAGAATTGTAGAAAGATGATGTGCTTCAGTGGGAGCCTTGTTATGCAAGAACAGTGTGGATTGTTCAGGAAATACCAGACAATTTCCTCTTCCATAGGCTCCCTGGTGAGAATTTGGGCCTAGCAGATACACCTTGAACCACTCAGTGTGACAATAGACAAGTTGGAAGTGACTGCCTTATAAGCTGAAGACAGAAGAGTTACAGTGACTTAAACTTGGGTCACATCCAAACATGATTTTAGAGGGAGGAAAGAAAAGAGTCTGCCTCTAGGCAGACCTCTCCTTTCATCCTGGAGTCTCTCCTCTTGTTAGGTTTTGTTGTTGTTAGTGGTGGGGTTTTTGGTTGTTTGTTTTGGGAGGGGTGTGGGGAGAGCTTGTTTCCAACACTGCATCTTCCACATGTCTAGACACTGATATGTGAAGAAACTTAAAAGGATAGTGTTCCTTCTACTCTGTGGTTCCACCATTGCAGCAGGTAGTGAGTGATACCTGTTGTCATATTTGTGGTCCTTAAGTTTACTCAGAGCCTAGAAATACAATGCTAGCCATCTTTGACTTTTACCTTTTGGCTTAGTTTATTCTAATGCATGTCAAATGGAGGAAGAGGAAAAGGAAGAGAGGCCCTAGAAAGAGGAATGTAAAATTATCTAATAAAGCTACATCAATACATGATATAAAACTAAAATTTAATTGGAAGATGAACTTTCCTTCCCAACTACACAGTCTCTCATCCTGGGCTTCCCAAATAGCCACCCTGTTCCACTGGTTTCCTTATCAGTTTTTCAAGTTTCCTTGTCAGTGTTTCATAGGACATGCAGCACTAGATAGCATTGTTACTCCACTCTTCTTTGTGTATAATTTACAGCCTGGCTATTCTGCCTAGTCATTGGTGGGTCATGATTTCAGATAGTCCATCAGACATACCTAACTGCAGTAATAGTACTTTAAAAGAGAGCATAATCCACCTCTGGGCACTGAAAGTTCACTTCTGTTACAGAATGTGACCATTCTCTTACAATGATACTCTCTGGGCTAAATTTACGAGTGTTTGCTGTGTTACCATTCTCCTCCGTTTTGTTCCCTTACTGATCTGCATTGAAACTTCATAGCAAAAAGTTCTGCTAAGAAACCAGACCTTCAGAAAACAGGTGTGCATGGGGTAATTTTCTTCTTCTTCAATAGCTGAAGATAATCTGTTGCACAGTCTGTTTGTGGCTTCAACTTGCTTTTTTTTAATCCAAGCTCAACTAAATTCACAATTATTTGGAGACAGGGAAGCTGATTGTCCTACTTAATACAAGTGGGCCCAGTTGGGATTAGAATTGAGACCAGTCACGTGGTATGGGTAAAAAGACCCTCCCCCATTTAAGAACTAGGTACTGAAATGGAGAAGGGGGGGCTTCAGACTGTAATGCTCCTGTAGTAAGGCTGTGGTGGTTTTTGGCTTGTTTTTGTTTGCTTTTTTAATTTCTGCTTGGATTGTTGTGTAATATGTTGAATGTATGGATTTTCCTGTATGAGGGGCTGCATCTGAGAGAGGGAGGTTACCTTAAGGAAAAAGCTTCCTTTCAAATAAAGAGTGTTGAGTGGTTACTCCAGCCTTGTAGTTTTTGTTGATCCTGAAATAGTTAGTAGTGCATTTCATGCTGTGCCCGAGTGTGCTAGGTTCATCTAGCAGCTGGAATGTATGGATTAGCCACCAAGGGAAGAGGTACAAGGGAGAGTGCAGGATTGTGTCATGTTTCTACTATGTTGTAGTTCTGAGATGAAAGCTATGACAATGCTAACAAGGTACATGGAGAGAAGTCTTTCTTTCACAGGAGTTTTTCATAGAAATGGTTAAAGCAAACTTGGAAATCTTTGAAGGTGCAGTTTTTGTGTAGGAGATGGCAGAATATTATGCTTGTCTAACAAGCATCTATCATTTCATTGCTATTTACTCTGCTCCTTGATCATCCCTCTCCATTTCTGAGCTACCTTTATGTCGGTAGCTGTCACTGAAGACTTCTACTTGCTCTCTTGCATCTGACAAAGATTCTAAACAGGGCAGATTCTGGTTGTTGACTTTTGCGAGTAGATTTTAGCCCAATTTACATAGATAAGATTTGGCGTGCTATTCTATCCCAAGTGTCTGTTCAGTGAAAAACATGCAGCTTATCTGTGCCTCTATCATTTTGTTTGCCAGCAACCTGGCAAGCAAAACTCTTTTCAAGTCCTGACCTGGCTGATGGCTATTTGATGGCATAGAAAAAGAGGAAATAAATAGCACTTGAAGTAGTCCAAAACACATTAATTAGGTAAGGATTTAGACTAATATCCTGCAATTCCCTGTCACCTTCAAGAATCCCATTGAACTGTACTTCTAGCCAACCACACCTTTTCTCTACCTGTGGGCTAAAGGCTTCGCCCTTGGGCAAAAGGACCTTCCCAACTCTGGCAATAACACTGTTAAAGGTCTGGGAATAGGTCAGCCTGTTATGGTCCAGTAGCCACAAGACAATCCATCTTCCCCTTCATAAAAATCTGGCTGCAGTATTATTGTGTGTAACCTGTGCTGATTCTAAGAGTGGTATGAATTGTATATATACATCTTGCACATCAGTTTCAGTGTCTTAAAAAATGAAGAGATTTTTTCCTTTTTCCCCTTCCTTTGAAGTTTTAAAGCAGAACTTGCTGGTGACCCACTTTTGCTAACAGTTCTCTTAACTAACCCCTGTACTCGCTTATACATTTTTTTTCTCTTCCACCCACTGTCTGTCTAGCCTGGTTTAAAATTTTTATATATGTACTTTTAAAAAATTGATTAGTTGGAGAGCTGCCCGTTCTTCTGCGCTGTATAATAAGGATTTAAAAACTGCACACTGAATTCTGTATAGTGTAATTAAAACTGACCCAGATTTGGACCTGAGAACACCAGGACTTAGCCAAACTTGCCATGAGCTGAGTTCTGATGGCAGATGGAAGCTAATGAGGACACACTACACTCCAGAATTTCCCAGCTGCTTGGCCCCTTTTTGTACAAACAAGGTTTGGAGTGAAGTCCCAATCCCAAGAGCATGTTCAAGCAAATGTACTGCACCCAGTGTTTTGGGAAACAAGGCAGAGCTCTCGGACTGCTTCGGCAAAATTTTGAGGCATTATTTCCAATGGGCTTTTGCTGTGTATGCCAGTGTCATGCATATGCTGTCTTCCATCTTGTCCTAGTCTGGGTGTGATCATATAGTTCATTTGCTATCTAAATACCCTCCTCCAATTTCAGCTAGGAGGCCTTCCACTTTAAATTAATGTAGTGTTAAGATCCCAGAGTACTGGGTCTCCCTTCAACCTGTGGTTCCCTTCAGTGGCTTCAATGTCCTGGGACTATTGAGGCAGATGTAATTGAATCAGTTTGAAGCAGCTGTAGCTGGCATGTGGTCTCTCAGATTGCTAGCACCTGCTTGGTTGGGGTTTTTTGTTGTTTGTAACTCACTAGAGTGAAAATAGTGCCAAGACCAGCATTGGTCTTGGAGCCGATAAAGCGCCCCAGCTCCTATATCCCTTTACCCTTCTAGCGCAGCCACCTCATTACTGGTGCCTGCAATAATGTTGTTGGTAGTGAGCAGAAACAGGTTTATGCTTCCCCTCCAATTGCCTCCCTCCCCTTCGAGCCAGAGCACTGCCAACACTGACTCTCTTCTTCA
>VYZT01017565.1:202-11642 GCA_013400735.1 Pomatostomus ruficeps | reverse complement strand
ACCCCTCTGCCTCTCTCTTTCCTCAGGTGTCTCTTCTGGAGATCCTTTAGCCATTGATAGTCACGCTCCAGTCCCATCCTACCAAATTTCACTAATGGCAAGAAGGTCACAACTTTTGAGCAGCACAGTGGCTTCCAGCTTTCTTTGTTGCCCGTGCTGCATCAATGTGGTTATAAATACAGCACTGGCATGCAAAGTGTGTTGAGTGCTGTATATGGGCTGTGACTGATAGGAGTAAATTTTAGTCTGGAACAGGGTAGTTGAGATCCTATGTGTGTGTATGCTAGTAACTAGAGAAACATGCACTTGGAGTGCAAGACGACTTCTGAAATTAACTGAATTCAACTCATGTTTTCACTGTGGATGTTTTAGGCTGTAACCCTAGTTTATTCAACGAGAAAAATCTGAGTGTTTCCATGACATTACTGTTTGGACATACATATAGCATACCAGGGACCAGGTCCATTTGAAGAACTATGTTTACAAATTATGGGGAGGAAAGAAAAAGGGGTGGGGAATTTTAGGTCACTGTCTTGGTCTAGCTCATTATGCAGCTGCTAGGCAGTTGTGCAGCACAAATGACAGTGGTGAAGAAAGATGTCATGTAAAAGGGAAAAAGCAACTGAGTAAAATTTGCTTATGGTGGTGTAAACATTAATTCCCCTATAAGCCTGACTGCAGTTGCTGTGTCTACAGGGTGTCTCAGCAAGGTACTAACATCTACTAATTTAACAGCAGTGTTTAACTTCCAAGCTGAGAAGAGCTGGGCAGCGCTTCTTCCTCCATATGCCACAGTATGAGTAAGAGTCTGAAGTTTTCCTTCCTTCCTTTGTTACTGTCTTTAATTAGTAGGAGCAGACTTTATGATCAAAATCCTTTTCTTTCCCTTCTGAAAGGTCCTCTGATCTTTCCAAGATTATGACAGAATAGAATGTTGAATTGTATTTGAATAGCAGCAAGGTTTAAAAGGGAAAGTTACTTGTGCCCACTGATTACAGTTGTTCACTGGCCTCACAGCAGAAGTTTGTCAAAAGCAAAAAGGAAATTCCATCCAGAAACTTCAGGACAGTAGTGGTTCCCTGGTGTCCTCCTATAGTTCTTGCACACCTAGACTTCAAGCTCAAAATCCTGATGGTAGAGTTGAAGTATTGCCCATACTACATCTTCATACAGGCTTCAATGTCGTCTGCTCTCAGTGAGAGTGTCAAAGCTGGGAGTAAACAACTGGGTCTCACTGATCCTTAGCAGCCCCTGGTCCCTGACCATCCATCTGTGCCACCTGTCCATGGGTCCAGGATCCCCATTTCAGGTCATTCTTCAGCCTTCAATCTCTCCTGTAGGTATGCGAGTTTCCAGCTCAACTACAGTAGTTACTCTGCCTGGCCATGGGTCCTACTGATCTGGACTGACCCTCAGACTGACCTTCTACTTGCATCATCACTGGAGCTGCCCAGAAATCACTTAACGGAGTCCTGACCCTGGCAGCCATTACTGGACCTGGTCCTGATCTTAAGCTTTGAATTCACTTCCCAGTTTGATCTCAGACCCACCTCAGCACCAGGATTTGCAGGTCGATCTGGGCTCTTGGTTGAACCCAGTTACCATCCCTAAGCCTTCCCTGCTGCCTCATTCGGGAGAAGTGGAATGGCTTGCTGACTGGGTAGGCTCATGCCCTACCAGCTGTGACACCATTCTTGGCTCCTCCCCCTCATAAAGAGCAGCTCAGCATTGCTGCATTCAATGCAAACAACTGTTATACTAAGGCAAAAGAATGAGTAAATTTAAGATCTTATTCGTACTGTCATAAGGCTTAGGTCCAGAATAGTCTAGATTCTATTCCACACAAGGTGTTAATTGCTATAATCTATTTATTCATTTGCTAAATAATCCTTGTGGGCACTGTGTTGGTTACCACCGGCTGAATCCTGAAGTTCAATGTATTTGTACACTAAAATAGCCACTACATCCCATCTAAACAGTGGTTTAGAAGAAGGGACAATGAAAACATTTAACAGGTTTGCAGTATCGAGGTAAGTGGGTGTATTTCTGAATGGTGTTCAAATGAGTGAGGTACCTACATATTTCTGTCATACACGCATTCGTTAGTGGAGTGTGAACCTATGGAAATGATAGCAGCAGCTGTTCTAGTGGGCCAGAGGAAAGAAAGTGTTCTTAAGGAGAAGGTTACATTACAATTTCATAGCTGAGCCAAAAGCATGATGTGTTTAAGAAAAATGAGATTTACTTAATTCTCTTCTTGGGATTGCCTTCAAAGTAAAGAGTAAACTTTTTACAGTTAATACTCAAGTCCATACAGGTATATTTGTCACATGAAACATGAAGGAACAAATGGAAGATGGATACAGTAAAAGGGTGGTGGTCATTTGACTCAGTTGTTTTGCCTGTTGTTAGAGGACTTAATGACATAGAATTCAGTTTTGGTAAAGTAAGGGACATTGCTGTCACTTCACATTTTCTGGGTTTTAGAGACTTGCAGACACTAATTTTTTGAAGGGCACAGACAATTAAATCTACACCAACTTTTTGTTCGGCAGCAAATGCAAGTAAAAATAATGTTTAAAACAGTGTGGTTTTTTAGTAAAGTTAGTTTTGTTCTTTTTAAGGTCTAGATTGAAGAAGGACTATGATGACTTTAAAAGGCATCCAGACCATGATAAATTTACCAGAGAATTGTGGAGTAATGATGAAAGTGAAGTTGATTCTGGCAAAGAATCTTTTGCAGTAGTATGCGGTAAATCATCAGAGTCTGCAGAACATATAGAAGTTCCCAAAAAAGAGCACTCAGACAATGGTAAGCATTTACTGGAATTCAGTAGCTTGAGCTTGATTCAGGAGCTGAATTGAGTTGATTTGGGAACCTAGTTTTTCCATGTGAGCTGTGTACTACTTTTTACCTTAACTCTACTACTATGATAATACCAAAATAGCTTGTGGTGCATATCTGTCAGATGTAGACTTGAAGAGGGCAGACATGACCAAGATGAAAATTCTGCTTTATTCAAGTATTTGCCATTTTTTGTGCTTAACTGTTTCTGTGATAACATAGCAGATCTGTGTGGAATTTACTTTTATGGTGGGTTGACCTTGGCTGGCTGTCAGGTATCCCCCCAGCCACTGTCACTGCCCCTTCCTTAACAGGATAGGGAGAGAAAATAATATGGAAGAGCTCAAGGGTCAAGATACAAACAAGGGAGATCACTCACCAGTTACTGTCACAGTCAAAATAGACTCACTTGAGGAGAATTAATTTAATTTGTTGTCAGTTAAAAATAGAACAGGATGGTGAGAAACAAATACAAAAGCTAAACCTCCTCCCTTTCACAATATACCTTCTTCCAAGGCTCATCTTCATTCCCAATTCATCCACCTCCTCCCTTGTCAAGTGGCACAGGAGGGATTGAGACCAGAGACTGAGGTTCATATTCATAACTAACTGTTATGAACTGACATATATGAAGTGACAGTTAGTCTCTTCTGCACCTTCCTCATCCCTGGTCAATTGTGGGATCGCTCCGATGGAATGCAGTCCTTCACAAACTGCTCCAGTGTGGGTCCCCTCCATAGGCTAGAGTTTTTCAGGATAAGACTGTACCAGTGTGGGTCTTCCCATAAGCCACAGTCAGGAGCCTGCTCCAGAGCAGGTTCTTCATGGTCTGCAGCTTCCTTCAAGGCATTCTCACCTGCTATGGAATGGCGTCCTGAAGCATCTGCAATGTACATACCTGTTCCAGCATGGTCCACCATGGGAGCTGGTCAGCTTGCTTGATCAGGAGTCTTACCAGGTTGTGGGGGAATTCATTCTAGTGCCTGGAGCACCTCTTACACCTCCTTTGCTGACCTTGCTGTCTACAGGATTGCATGTCTACATTTTTCCTCACTTCACTTGGTCAGGTCAGTCTTTTGCAAAGCATTATCCATGAGACATCCCCAGCCTGGCCGACAGGCTCAGCCATGTCCTGCAGTGGATTTGTTTTGGAGCCAGCTGTGTCTGGCACAGGGCAGTTCCTGGCCTCTCTCCTCAGAGAGGACCCCCTGCAGCCCCTTACAGCCAAAGCCTCAATACATGGCCCTCCTGTCCACCTGGCCCTCCTACATGCATCCCTTGCTCACTGGCCACTCCAGTCTGATGCTCAGTATGAAACATGGCATTCACGTCTTTGTCACACAGGCATCCCCTACTCACAAGTCCAGCTGTTAGGCCAGCCCAGACCCCCAGGCCCTCCTGCTCACCAGCTAGTCTGGCTTGAAGTTTATCAGTGAATACACACACACTGGATTTGGGGACACTTCACCCCCAGCAGCTGGCACCGGGCCCACAGGCTGTACCCTCTTGCAGCTGTCCTTGCACCTCCCCTTACCTCTACACATTGCTTCATGGATTTGTATAGCTGCACCAATTCCCTCACCCCTCCCAGCCCTGTCTCCACGATCCTCCCTGGTTTATAATCACACTAGGTTCAAAAAGTTGGTCTTCCTGTAAGAGGCGTTTGCAGTTTCCTGATAGCCCATCAGTTGGTGTATTGGTGAAGTTGTTTTGTGACATTGTGTCCATTTTTGTTCTGTTAGATCTGTCTCTGTATATTTTTTTCCTGGCTTTTCCCTTTTCCCCCTCAAGATAACCTTGCTGAAATATACATTCTCATGCTCTCATGTATTATTATCAATTAATGAGAATGATCATGTTTGGTTTTCCTCACTGTCTCCTGTTGCTGGTCAGGTTTCAGTCTATGTATGTTCTTGTTTATTACTTCCTCCTTTCCTTATTAGCCGCTTTTTGTATTGCAGAGGTCCTTGACCAGATGGTCTTAAAACTTAGACATTTCCCTCCACATACCGTTACTCTTGCAAACTAGTGTATTGCCTTTAGTGAGACACTGTAAAACTGTTTCATGGGAGTATCAGTTGCAAACATGTAAAACAGTTTCTGTTTTAATATCCTTGCAGGTGAAATGAAACCATTAGAGATGAGTTTACCTGCAGGAAAAAACAGAATTCTGAAAAAAGAATCATCTAAAGAAATACAGAAGACTCTGCCCAAATGCATTAAACGACAGTTCAAGCAAAGTAGTTGTCTGGATGAAAGCACTAATGAGCTTTCACCAAGAAAGAAAGCTAAGCTAAGCACTAATGAGGCTGTGGTCCAGAGTTCAGAAAGCAGCCTGCAGTCGGATAATTGCTTGACTGATCTAAAACAATTTGAAGGGTCAACTCTAGAGTTGCTTTCCTTGACAGATCCTGCAACATCAGTATCAAACTTTCTGAAAGGGACCAAACCCATCCAGGCCTTGCTTGCCAAGAATACTGGGAACAAAGTGACCTTAACAAATCAACTGTCGCCTCCTGCAGGCATAAAGGTATCTACGTCTGAAAAGTCAGTTTTACCACCTTTGGAATCATCACTGACCAAACCAGCATTGCCCTGCCAGGCCAGTTCAAAGACTCCTTTACAAATGGTATACAAAATGCCTAATGGCCACTGTGTACCAATAGACATCCCCAACAGCTCAGTGAAAATTCAAATGCAAGCTATGATTGACCCTAAAACTGGAGAAAAAGTCATGCAGCAAGTTCTTATTTTACCTAAGAATTTTCTTCTTCAGCAGAAGGAAGAAAAAATTGTGTCCAAGGACAATCAGTCACTACAACAAAAAGCATTTGAGATGCACTGTACATCATTACCAAAAACGTCAAACGTCAGTGTTTCTTTAACACCTATTCTGGTAACAGGCCCTGCAAATGCCACTCAGGCTCCCACTACAATTTTTAGCAAGAATACTACCCACTTGTCGCAAGTGACTGGTCCCATGAACACTACACAACCACTGCCTGGTGTAACTTCAATAGATAACTTATTATCATCAACAATTAAGGTAAGCCAAACTGAAAGTGACAAAATCAAGACTATAGTTTCAACTGCTACATTGCCTGTGTCTTTGGCTTCACCTACTCTTTCCACAGCTAGCCAATCCTTGATGCCAGCAACTGCATTAAGTGCATCTACAAGCGCTGATTCTGTCTCTCCCAGTCTTGCATTGCAGCAGCAAACTGACTCCCTTGAATCTAAGCAAGAGCTGAAGACGGTGTGTGTAAGAGAATCACAATCTATTCTGGTTACAACACGAGGCGGAAACACCGGAATTGTTAAAGTGCAAACAAACCCAGACCAGATTTCACCTAGTAGTTTATGTCCTGGTTCAGTTTTCACTTATGCATCTCAACTTCAGGCCTTTCTTGTGCCAAAAACCACAGTAGTATCATGCTGTAGTTTTCCAGCTGTAGCAACAGCCACATCTGGTCTCCCACATATTGGACAATCATCTCCTGGATTTGTCCCCTCAACAGGTTCTGTTAACATTCCAGCTTTCCCTGCTGATTTTACCCAGGCAATGGAGAAAAATACCAAATTCACGCTACAGCAGCCGGCTGTTCAGAACTCTTCATGTCAAGTAAGAGAGAACTCCTGTCATGTGTCTTCTTTGTCCTCCATTTCATTAGCTAGCAATTTGGTGTCTGCAACTCTAAACAGTCCTGTTAGTGTGACTAGCATTGGACAAAATAATATCGTCAAAACTCCAAATCCTTCTGTGCAATATCAAGGGGATACTAAAACCAAAACAAAATCTGTTACACAATTTGAGTCTAATTCTGCAACAAATGGAGATTTAATCAGTGGTACTCCAGTCCAGAAATTTACTTTAATCACAAATCCACCAATTTTATCTCCCTCTGGGGCATCAGGAGTCAGTATTATACCCTCTCCAGCATCCACTGCTGTTAATGCTCAGAAGCTGGTTTTCATTAACACACAAATTGCCAATGGCCCATCAACTAACAATCTAGCTACAGAGTCATTGAAACAGAACCTTCCTTCTTCCCTATCCAAAACCTTTGTTAATGCCACAGAGCAACCACAGTTGGTTTTGATCCCATCTACAATAGGAGCACCAGTAAGAATAAATTCATCACCAACTGTTGCTCAAGTAAAAGATGTGAAAATTGGACTAAATATAGGTCAAACTATTTTAAATACTAAAAGCAGTGTACAGGAGGCCCTACCAGTTAATATATTGCACTCCGGCATTTCTAAAGGAGAAGAGAAAAAGAGCACAGCCTTGGCCCCATCCTTGACAAGTAGTACTGTTGTTCCTGCTCCAAGTTTTGCTGTGTCAGCTAATGAATCTGTATGTGGTGCAACAAAAGCTGAGAATGCCTTTACAATAACAACAGCAAATGCACATGTAGAATCTGTTTCAGTAACATCAAGTGGGACTTCCTCTGGGACACAGCCTGCTGTCTTGATTGGTGGCAATGATCCCTCAAGAATAAAGCCAGTTCTGGCTAATCAACTTTGTACATCAAATATTGGAAATACTGTGGGTATATCAACTGTGAAAACAGGACATCTTGCTTCATCTGTGCTGATTTCAACACAGCCAACCATATCTCCGCAAAACTTGGCATCTGCTCTGCAATATCCAGTCATTAGCTTGCCTGGATCTGCAGCCACCCCCCACAAGATGTTACATGCAGTTCCTCAGTTGGCAGCAGTTCCAGCTCCTCTTCCAGTACCAAAAAGCCAGTTGCCCACAGTGGTTCAGTTTGTGTCATCAGGAATTTCAGCTACTGTGTCAAGTCATGCAGGTATTCACAAGCCTCAGAGTGTGTTGCCCCCTCCATCACCAAATACAGGTGAGGCAATTAGTTTTCCCAATTTTTCTGCCCTACAGTGCCAGCAGGTGCCTCCCAGTACAGAGAAACAAAGTCATGCTTACACTTGTGCTTCTACCGTTCAGATGTCTGAAGCTTCCCCACCTGTAGCAAGCAAAACAGGAGGAGGTCAGTTGAATGAATCTTCCATTCAACAGAAAATAGTCATTAACACCTGTATGCCTTTGGCACCTGGAACTCAGATAATGATTAATGGTACTCGTTTTGTTGTTCCACTACAAGGCCTTGGAGCTGGCAGCCATGTTCTTCTTCTCTCCTGTAATGCAAAACAGACTCCTTTAGCAATTAACCATGGTCAAGAGCCTCAAGATGTACCAGCTGTTAGTCCAATAACCTCGAAAATCATTCTAGCACCAAGTCATTCATTAAGTTGGCAAGTACCAAAATATCCTTTGAAAAGCTCTACAAAAATTGTGAACTCTTTTGGAGCTGCAGATGCTTTACCCATCGTACATGCAACACCCCAGATATTTAGTACTCCAGCTAGCTCATGTACTCCACTGTCTGCAGTAACTCTCTCTGTATCTTCAGTGACGAAATCTCCTGTTAATGTAGCTACATCTTCTGTTTCTGCTGTTCATCCTTCAAATTCTCATTTACCAAGCAACACTTCAGTGTTTCACTTAGACACTTCTATCAAAAAACTGTTGGTCAGTCCAGAGGGAGCCATATTGAATGCTCTAAACACTCCAGCACCTAAAGCTTCTTCCCTGTCTTCATCACTGCTTCCTGTTGTTGTTTCCACAAGCAAAAATCCTACCACTGTCTTCCCTTGCGTTCCCAAGTCATCTTGCGTTGATAAACGTGACAAAGCTGCATCCTGAATTTACTGCAAATGAGCCACTTTGAAATTCTGGGGCATTCTTCAAACTTTGGAAGTCGAAACTATTGAATAATTTCTTAAAATGTTTTAAGCGATTTATTCAATATTACTAAAGTTACAGTCCTTACCTGTTTGCCTGTGGGGATTTGGAGGAAGAAAAATTTTAGTTTGTCAGAAGTTTTCAGAGAGTTCTCTAGTACAAGGCTCAGAAATGACCAATTAATTCATTGAACAGTTGGAGAAATCTCGCCTTTTGCACATTTTCCATCTTACATTATGGACTGTTTGCCAGTGTGTTTATGATAATATATATTTCCTTTTTATTTGTCAAATTTATTTTTGACTTGTTTCTTTAAAAAAAAATTGTGCATTGTAAAAATGCAATCTATGGTATAGAATTGTACATATTCCTGAACTCCTAAAAACTTGTACTAAACAATATGTACAAAGAACTATGCTGTCTTATTTATGTTTTGTTTACATAATGTATAGTTTTTTAAGTATTTTAGTAACTTTGGACCAGTGTACTGTTTAGCAACAATGCAGAAGAATCTGCATGTAATAAATCAAGTTGCTGTACTGCTTTGTGTTGGCAGTAGTTAAAAATCTGTGTATCTGTTACACCATGGGAGAATACATGTGTGTGTATATATATATGTATGTATGTATGCGTGTGTATATATATACACACACATACATCTTTCTTTTGGTGTATGGTAGAATGACATTATTTAATCTATTCTGTTCTCCTCTGATTTTATATTTCATGTGATTTGACAGGATTTGGAAGGAAGGCCTTCTTATTGTTCTTCATGATATAGGGCAGGATAACCCATACTTCATCCATTCTTAATGGTTTGGTTATGTTGCCTAAATAACTCCAGAGATGTGGTAAGGCTACAAATGGCTTCCTAGACACCAGTCTGAGTCACACTGATTGCTGTTAAGGACTGCCATGTTTTGTCTTAAGGCTCAAAGATCTGTTGAACAATTCACTGTTCTCTGTTTTACAGCCTTGTATGCATTTCTGCTTATCTGATAACTGTAACAAGGTCACTCACTCATCTTCTGTCTAGCCATAACAAACTACCCATTTTTTTCACTGGTCGTGCTGTCTAAATCTGTAGTTTTTCTTTAGATTTTAAGTGGTCTATCTGGAAGGAGAGTGCTAAAACATCACACAATATTAAAAGAAGCTTTATTAGTGCTTTGAATGGGGATAATTCAGATATTGCATAAACCTTCCCTTTTTATACAGTATATTCAGTATTTATTGGCTTCGTTTCAGCAGTTGATCTGATAAAACCTTTAGGTTATTTTGTGCAGATCTGCTGTGTTCACAGCTTCCTGCTGCAGTGCTCATGGAGATAAGTTTTTTTATATGTTTTGTGATTTTGCATATAGAGAAGAGATAACCATCTATCTTATGGAAGATGATGATTTTAGAATTGCTGTCTTTGTGTGTGTTGGATTTTTTGTGGAGTTTGTTGGTTTGGGGTTTTTTTAGAAACTAGAAGGGAAGATTTCAGAAGAGCTTATGAATGATTGTTGCCTTTTAAATAGCTATGACTTCAAAGGGGATAAAAACTTACATATCTGTATTTAGCAGTGTTCTTAGACTGAGTTACATAAAGATGAAGCTTCAACCCTTGCTCCTCATCCTGTTGAATTTTCTACTTCCCTTCCCCTTTTGCTGTACACAGTTTGGCAGTCTAGATGTTGGGTTGAAGAACAGGACAACATCTTATGCCCTCTGTGTTGGCAGCCCTTTAAATTGTTCTGAAAAGTAACCTGGTAACTATTTAGCTAAAATTCTGGGAAAGTGGGGGGAAGAAAGGCTTGTGCCTTCTATAGGGACCTTTCCTTTTGCACTAACTAAAAGAATTGCATTGGGAAATTGCATCTTTCTGGATCGGAAATCTCCATCTTACCTCAGGGCTGGGAAAGATGGAAGCTGTCAGTTTTGGAATGAAAGAAGGTTTGTTTAAATTTAGAAAAAGCTACCTGCTACGCTTTTCCTACTTTTCATTAACGATGTTTAGTAATTGATTTTGAAGACATCTGGTAGTAAGGGTGTCTGCCTGCCAGAGTTTACAGTACTAAGGATTTTTAAGTCAGACTGCATTTTAAAGTTGAATGCTGCAGGTGACTTTTCCAACAGAGGGAGATGGCAGAGAATGGCAGTTTCTTCATGGACATTATACATACTCTAAAACCATATGTACCAGCAACTCATTTCCATTTCACTGGTTGAACCTTGGGACTCACTTTTTTTTATTTTTCTCTTTTCTTGCAATAGCTGTGTTTTTTTAAATTTATATTTCCTGTAGAGTGAGTTGTCTACATTGCTTGGAAAGCTCAAGACTAGGTTCTAGTATTGGAGTTGTTCTTGATGGAGAAGAAATTCTTGCATGCTGCTTTTCTGTGTGCTAATGTAGTAGAAGGATTTATGCTATAATTGATTCTAATAAAGAGAAAAGTTAGAAAACCTGAACTTAGGAACTCAGGACTCAAGTAACTTGCTTGAATGATTTCCAAGAAATTTTCTGAATTAATACGATAATATTTTATGATTTTCATAAATATTTTATAATTTGGCAGGCATAATCTCTACAACATGAGAAGTTTGATTCATTTTGATTAGAGTTTTCACGGATTTTTATTCTCTCCTAGACATATGTTCACATTTCAAATCCTATTGGAGAAAGACTTGAGACTACTATGTATTGGGCTTGCAACATTCATTATGTAAAACCAAATTTTAGTAATTTTTGTGAGTAAAATTCCTTTTCCCAATACTCTTCTCTGATAATGCAAGTGTCAGTCAGAGATAAGGCTTTTATTCAAATGAACATAAATACCTATTGA
>VYZT01017552.1:0-41003 GCA_013400735.1 Pomatostomus ruficeps | reverse complement strand
CACACACACACACACACACACACACAAAACTTCACATACAAATCTATATTTCAATTATCATTCTTCAAGTTTCTTTTAGATGTTGTGTTCCAGGTAGAAAAAGCTATGAAACAGTAGTCTAGCTAGGCCCCTCCAGACATTGAATTAGCATCAGGCCACCAAGTGAAAGCATCATCTCTTCTGTTTAATGTCTACCTCTTTACAATAACTAGGACACTCCTTCAAAAGACTCTTTTATACTCAATACTTTTAATAAATGAGAGAAATAATTTGAATAACTTCATGTGCCCCAGAGAATAATGCTGCCAATGGAATAGCCTCCTGGAACAGCAGACACTGACAGAAAATGCCACAGTTATCCTAGAAAGTGGACTTTACTGTCTGCTACAGAGAAGAAGTCTATAACATCATTGCCATTCTAACCAGGGAAAGGGAAAAGGATAAGATGGGACTTTTTCCTAACTGCAGATCTGGAAATGGGTCTGACGTATCATTGGTTTAAGAAAATTGGATTTAACCATAGTTTAATATAATATAACGAGCAAAGCACACCAATCAGTCCAGCTAAAATTTTTCATTACTATTAAATTCACAGAAATCTCTTACCTATGGACTGACTGGGCTTCTTGAAATACCTACAGTACAATGTTCCAGACACAGAGTAAACATTTCTTGCACTTTAGCTCATTCACAAAAACAGCCTTCTCCAACAATAACAAGTCATCAAGGACATCAGTTTCTTCATTCAGTGGCAAAACAGAGTCCTTCTTCCNNNNTAAACAGAGTCCTTCTTCCAGTAACACATAATTCAATACACTGATAAAGCTGATCCAATGCACTTGATTTTTTACCTGTGCCAGACTTGAACAGATCATTTGTAAAGCAAACCTACGGTTATAAGAAAGGACACGACATTCTCATTTGCCTTTACACTGTTTGAACATTTGGTGTTGTACTGAGTTCATGAATAGCCTGGTATTTCCTCACAAAATTGTGCGTTGTATGTGTTAAGGTACTAAACCACTACAATGCATAAATTTGACTGACCATGTGAGTTGACTCTTTGATGACATGTTAAGCAGGACTGGGCAGAGAATAGAATTTTCTATGATGTTTACACCTCTAGTTACCACTGAACTACCAGACACATCAATTAGCAAAGGAGGCCCACAGCTGCATGGAATGCTGTTCTCGATGGGTATTTAACTTTCTTCAAATTTAAGGGCAACAAATTATTCAAAGTCCATATTCTCATCAGACTGATCTAATCTCAGCAATTTAGACTTGTGGATACTGATATGCAAAAAGAAAAAAAATCCTCTTTTGGCTCAAGGTGCTCATCTGCCATCTGGAAGAGCTTCCCCAGTCTCATCCATTATGTAAATGAGATGTAGTATTCGTTATGTTTCATCTACTGATACTAATACATTAATGTGGATGTTACAGCTTAAACCCCTGAGAAGGAATTGGCTTCACATCATTCATTGGCTTGAGATCACATCCCATTACTTTTAATGGCCTTGTGGCATTTAAGGTCACTTGATTTTTAATAAAGCAGATTTCTGTGGGGTCAGTAAAATGGTAGCTACCCCTCTTCATTCCCTTATCTTTCCTTTTCTCTTCCCAAGAGATTATAGTATTTCAGATTATTGCATCTCTTATTTGTTCTATGAAACGAGTTTCTTCATTTACCTTCACAGCTTTTTACTGTTTCAGAATAAAATAGATGAAAAGTTTTTTCTCTATCCTTAGGATAAAGAAGGGGGTGAAGTGTCAGGGTAATTGTTAACAGAATTAGTAAGGAGATATAGACTGGAGCTGAAAACCAGTTCTGTTCAGTGTTTCATTTGTCTTTGATTTTTGATATGTTAAATGAGACAAATTCAATCTGGTAATGTGACACCTGTGTAAACAGCCTTTACTCACTCAAGTGAGTAAGTTGAAATCAATGTGTAAATAAGCATTACGGCTCTGTCCTTGAAAGGCATAGTGTGAAAGTGCTGCCAACGCAGTCAGTCACATTTACAGCTATGAAGCACCACTCGGGATTGAGCCCTGACAGAATAGAACAGCACACTTTGAGGGAAAACGTAAGCACATTCCATTCCAGTACCATTTACCTTTTAAATGAATACTCTTTACATGCCAGGGATTTAATATGCTTGCTCAATATTCCAAATCACTATAGTGTAAAAAAGGAAAGAAAAGTATGAAGTGCAATTAAAATTTGTCATTTAGCATGGATAATTTAAATATGATTCTTCTGTATTAAAAGGCCGCTTGCCAAAATCAGGGTGGAAATGAACTTTAAATGCTATATGCGCTTTCACTGAGCTTTATGAAGAGAACTATCTGACTAGAAAATATAACCAAATTGGTTTTTTAAGTTATGGAAATGCATTGCAATCCGTAAAAGCAAAAGCAAAAGTAAAAGTAAAAGTAAAAGTAAAAGTAAAAGTAGTAAAAGTAGAAGATGCAGCTGTATTGAAAAAGGCAAACATGTATGTTAATAATAAAAAAATTTAAAACTCTATTTTTTTTCCTATTCAACCCTTGACTACTTGAGCAAACCCAGGGTCTCCAGCAGGACTGTTTAAATGAGAAAAGACAACCATGTGTGATTCCAGAAACTCTTCCTTTGAAGATGATGGGTTTGACATAACTGTTCATAATTTTTAGCATTACATGAGAACATAACATTATATGCATTTAAAAACACACAAATAGTTTTCAAAGTGAAGGACTTAGCTGGATCTCAGTTTTTCCATGTTGAGGTTGGTTCATCAGATCATAAATGATAAGATGTAATAATATATATTTTCATATTAGGACGGATATAAGCATATTATTTTCCTCTTTTGCACAATTCTTCCTATTCTTCAATTTTCTGTACTTGTCATCTTGAAATAAATAATAATATTTTGCCTAAAAATGAAATTGAGAGAAAAATACTTGGTTTCATTCTCCATTTTATCAGAAACAATATTAGCAGACATTAATTTGCATTTTAAGTTCAAAGTCAAAATGACAATGATAGATAGAAATTATGTTTCTGAAGAAATTATCTCCTTTCACATCCTGGAAGAACAAATTCTCTTCACTGATAGCAGGAACTATATAAGGTAGTAGGACTACCTTTCACATGCCCTATAGCTGAGTTAAGAATGGTTTAGTACTGGCATTTTTTGCATATTCAGCACAACCATTTTTCTTTACAACAGGCTTTAGTATAGCAGAGAGAGTGAGATGTTAGCAAATGGTATTTTTTTTCTTGTTTGGTAAAGACAGGTTTTCTTGGATTTTAGATCTGCTATTCTTTATCTGCTTTTTCACATTTTTGCTGCACATTTTTGTTTTTCATGCTTTCTGAATTCAGTCACAGGGGTGGCATTTAGCTTCATGGCTACGCTATCAAATTCAGTACTGTTCTTTATTCCACATATCCTATTTGTAAATTGTTTATGTGGTAGTATATGATGTGCACTTGCCATCTTCAGCAGTACCTAATTACAAACACAATTCTTCTCCAACAGAGCTGGAGACTTTTGAACAAATTATGCTTTAACACTGTCATCAAATGAGCTTGTAAAATTTCAAGTTCAGAGTTTTGCAAGGAAAAAGTAATGCTGTTTCTATTGCTTCTGCTTACGATATTGTTACTCACTTATGCTAAATGGCAGGTATGAAAAGTTACCAGTATCAATTAACAGTTTAATTAGAATTGCAAAGATATCTTATAATTGTGCTTGTATTTCAATCAGCTGCAAAAGTCTGCTACAGATCCAAACAAAACAAAAAAATAAAGTAAAACCAAACTACTTGAAATACATTCTTTGAAGCTATCATGTTGAAGCTAAAATATACTGATTAATTCTTGACTGGTACATTTTACAGAACAATACAAGCATAGAAACAGAAGATTACGAAGCATCATGGCACAGCTGGAAAGAAACAGGCTAGTAACACACTGGTTTTAAAACAGGCTAATTTGATCAGAACTAAATGAATAGCTTTGAATTTCTGCAGCAAATGCAATTTGCAAAGTCAGATTGATCTCACTGAATTCAAGCTTGTATTATAGATGTTCACAAAGAGACACATCCATTAACTCAGATTCCGCTTGTAAATTAGGAATAGAATCCAAATATTTGAGACCTGGGACATTATTTTAATTTTGCAAAAGGAATTAGCTTTCCATTCTGCAATATACTGTAAAATAGATTGCACCCATGCCAATAAATATAGTGAACACAGGAAATAAAATCTTCGTTTTGTATATCTCTGTTTTGTATATCTCCCTCTTTTCCATCTGCTCACAGTGCAGGATGGGCTATTTTGGTCTATATTAATAGAGGATTGAGTATCAGCATCCTCCTAATCTTGAGCATTCTCCATGCCAAAATGTGATTTTTTCTCCAAGCAGTGTCCAGACTTGAGAATGGGCTTAGAGTTATGCTTGAAAGCCATGTAGGCAATCAGAACTGGGCTGCTTTGGTTCCTCAGGTAAGTGAATTAGTATTATATACTTTCTCATGTTTATATATTTTTATTTGTTCTGTCGGGTGATAAACATTATCCTGCAATGAGCCATGTGGGAGGTATTACACTATCTGTGCTTCAAGATCATGGTATGATTTTAATTTTCAGTGCTAACAGATTTGATGAAGAGAGACAGTTTTTCAACTCTGGTTACAGACAAGAGTTTTTTGTCTATTTAAGAAGGATTAATGAAAGATAATTTTATAGCAGGAACATGAAAGAACCTGGCAATTCTAATACAGGCTTAACATTTTATAAAAATCCAGGTTCTGTTTCTATATACACAATCATGGCATGACTGTTCATTTTTCTTTAAAGTGACAGCAGATTATAAAGATCTCTGATAATTGTTCTGCATTACTGGTTCTATCTAAAGAAAGGGAAGATAGTGAAAATGGTTTGTGAAAGAAGCAAATTTCGAAGAATGTCTTAAACTCTGCTTGCAAGCTGAGGAGAGAAGTTTCCAATGACACAAGGCTGCCTGTCTGCAGAGCAATTTAGGGGCAGATTCTGCAAAGCTCTCAGAGCACACACACCGTAAGAAACCTCCCTGAAATCATACTGAAGCCCTTCTGGATGGATGGGATAAGACAGATTCTCCATAGTCACACCTGTCAGTCAGCTCAGAACGGTGCCGCACCAAAGCCCAATGTGTGATAAACACATTGCTATTATGTGAAAAAGGGTTCCTACTCCCTGAGAAAACAGGTCTCTATCTTGGTTTTTGCCCTCATCTTGCTTTTCTATCTTAAGTACAGATTCTTAATGAGGTTGACATATGTTGCAATTGCTGCACTTGCTCCTAATAATAATCTCTAAATCTTTCTTGCCTCTTTACAACAAATTTTAAAGAAACTACTGGGAAACAACCAATGGCTCACAGAGCAGAACTTTTGTGTAGGGAAGGACAGGGCTGGCTTCTCTTTCCAGTGAAAAACACCATCCAAAGTCATTTGTCCAAGTATCATCTGGGGCTTGTTCAGTCTCTTATTACAAAAACACAGATGTTGGGGCTGGAAATTAATTTATTGGCTTTGTTTGTCACCTTCTGGAATGGAATTAAACCAGTGCCCTGAAGACTGCTCCCTATAAAGACTAGTCTGTTTTCTTTTTTGCTGGTTTCTTCTTCCCTGTTCAAAATCCACACGAAGTGAAAATGAAAGACATCCTCCCTGCTTCTGTAATGCTGAGATCCACTGGTACTCTTGCTTTCAGAGAACAAGAGGCAAAGATCTGGGTCCGTAGAAATCTCTGTCATACCAGGTTACTTGGTGCTACCTTTTGTTAAAACAAAGCTATGTATTGAATACAAAGGCAATTCCAAATGTCTGCAGTCTGTTAATCAGCATCAGTACACATCACAGCAGTTTCCACAAATTGTTTATTTCGGTACATGACTCATTGCTGCAGGTGAGAAGTGCCTGAGAATGTACTGACAGGATTGCCCCTAGACAGAGAGTTGCAGAGATTGGCCCTGCTTTGAAAACACTTCATTCTCATTCTCTTTCTTTGCAAACAGTTCTAAATTGAAGATTATCAGCTGCGTAAAATCCAGACAGGGAATTTCAAGCTGCTGACAGTGTGGCATTGAATATACAGAGCTCAGCAGCAAGATGCCAGCAGCAATCTGAAACAACCTTCACTAGACTCCCCATCTAATATCTACGGATTCAGAACGTCATTGCATGTGCAGCCTCCCAAGGTTATTGAATAACAATCCTATTTCTGCTAATAGTAGATGCTCTTATAATTAGTCACTGTGGAAGTTTTATAGAGGGTATTGAACTGAAAGTTATCACTGAGAATGAAAACACACACACACACATAGAGCAGAGGGAATTCTCCCTTCTCTTCTACCACTCATTAACAATAGTCACAGTTACCTCTGGCACTTTCTGTGTACAATGAGGGCCTTTTATGCTCTGCACCCTCTGAGTCATTATTGTTCTGGGAGAGGCTGGGACCTGAACATCTGCAGCTCCCCTATAGCCTGTTAAGTCAGTTTCCTCTGCATGATCTGCAATGGTCACCTAGTTGAAACACAACAGATATTCCTGGATCCAGCAGGCAGAACAATAAATCTTTCCTCCAGCAGACAGCATGACAGTGCTTTCCACGCCGGGTGACTGAGCTTGTTCTCTCTACAGTGGAAACTGCAAATGGCTGGAGAGCACAGAGATCCTCCTTTATAAGTGGTGATCTTTATCATTTATGCTGTTTAAAATAAAAGTTTCACAACTTTGCCTGGTGATTCAACAATGATGTGGTCAGCTGCCTGGCATGACATCAGATTGGTGCCATGAACACCAGTCTGTTTCAGACTTCCCCCTAAAGGTCAAAGGAATGAGGCATGAATAGATAAACAGGCTCATCAATAATAATATCTTTTATTTTCCAGACTGATGAGCCATAAGTTAGATTGTTAGAACACTGTGATGTGTAACTGCTGGCAGGTTTTAATACCCATAAAGACAGCGGTATCTGCAAAATGGGAAACTTAAATTTTAGTGTAAATATTTGAAGGATGAATATTGAAATTGTTGGNCGGTGACAAAATGACAGATTCCATAGTGCTTCCACCATAATAAGCACTGAATGCCCTAACCAAACTAGCACAAACTGGGTTTGGGTCCCCACTGGTCTCTTCTTTCACTGCTGAAGAAAAGTAGAATTCAGTTCTGGTGCTCTGCAGAAATCTGACAAAAAAGGTGTTGCCTGGGAGGAGTGCAAGTGCATGTGCATGTGCAGAGCTACAACAGTAAGTGGTCTGCACAATCTTGGGGATGCGTGCTTGCTTTGAACGTTCAGATGTATGCAAACACATCAGCATCTCTCTGCCACTGCCCTTGACTTCACCAGTGACTGCATCATTTGCATTTTAATGCAGAGGTTCTCTCTAGAGTTCGCCTAAGCAGCATGTTTGTGAAAATGAGTTCAATTACTCTCTTTTCTTGGTTCTTCCAAAGTCTCAGAGAGAACCATAAAGATCTCTAGCGGAACATTAGGAAACACACAAGCTCTTTTTTACCACTCGCGTTAGGCTCAGTGTTTTCAACAGGGGTCTGTGTTGTGTGAATAACCATGAAACTATCCAAACACAAAGGATTCATTGCTCTGTAATACTATAATTTGTTTTCTGAAACAATCAGGAAGCATCACACATTTTCCCAGGAGATAACTCAAGCTTCTTTTCCTATAGTATTTCATTATTAACAATATTTCTACCCTAAACGACAGAAATTAAGCTATTTTTATATTCTGCAAATTTCTCAGCTCATGTTTTGCTAAAATAAACAAGTATATTTATAAATCTGAAACGAAAACCTCTTAAAGACACTTTTACAACCTATATATTTCTGTCATTTGAGACCGAAATTTATCATTGCCTACGTCTACATTTTCACTTCAAAGGCTGCTGTTTTGCATTCAGCTCCAGCGGGCTCAGCTATTGTTTCCCCTATGGCTCTGCTATCAGGGGTTCTGCAGGTTGGCAGCTATTACCGTGGGCCAAGAGAAAATGAAGTCAGCACAGTTACATATGCTTTTTCCACGACAGGCATGCATGATATCATCCTAATCAGTTATCATTCAGTGGTCTTCTCACCTCGTTCCCAGGCTTGATTTAAGACACATTTTGAAAGCACAAAATCAGCGTGTGTGACATTCTGTTCTTTATCTATTTCAGTACAGAAATAACTTTAAAAGTTACATATTGCTGAGGCTACCTGTGATTCATTAAATTAATGTTCTGCTCCTGGCAAATGACCTGTGTCCTATGAAAGGATGTAAAAGAAGAGGAAGCTAGACTTGAAAATTTCTTTATTTTTTAAGTGATACTGGAAAGATAAAATTTGTGTATGATATGTGAGGACAATTTATTGCTAATATGTAACAGTACTTTGTTATTCATAAACATTTCTTCTTTGTGTTTCATCTCCTTAGACAATGTCTCTAGATTTTTTTCATCTTTCTTTAACTCCTTTTTTTTTCCTTAGGTGATTTGTTTTTTCACTGACATGATATTGCAGTGTTCTGACATGCTAATATACATGCTTTTTAAATTTAAATACAGTATTACATTTAAATAAAAATGGAAATCTCTTTTAAACCAGTAAATATTTCTGAAAAAGATCATTGAGAATTTAGAATGTTGATATAAAAACTTCAAATATTGGAATTTTTTCCCATTTTTTTACTAAACGGACAATAATTATTTCTCCAAGAACCCTTTCTTTTAGAAGGGTTAAGAGTGCTATGGAACCTAATTTTTCTAAGTTTTTAAATAACAAAATTTTGGCTTCAATTTATGCAAGTAAAGAAATGAAAAATAAAACCTTTTATAGTACAAAAAAAAGATGATTAAGAAACTACACTGTAATATTCTAATGTATTTAACTTAATAAAGAAACATGTCAACAGGAAGTTTCTCCTTCTGACAAAAATAGCAAAGAAAACCCATACAACCCCCTGACCTCGTGGCTGAAAAAGCAACAGATCTGAACTGTTTTTCATCTGCAAAAAATTGAACACCTTAATGAAGAAAAAAATATACGTTCCTTAAAGCAAGAAAATCTGGAATGTAAGGGGGGGATTACCATGTTACTTATTTTACAGCTCATTTGATCTGGCTTCCAGTCCAAAGGTCAAAAACAGCTGGTGGCCCATAAGGAGAGTCCTCCTTTGCAATGTACTAGGAATTTCAGAGCCTAATTTTCTCTTTTTACTCACATATCAAATCATCATGTACAACTCTACCAGCCCAAACATTTCTAAGAAAAGAATGATCAGAACCTTACAGCACATATTCCTAGGCAATGTAGGCTGAAAGGCAAACGAGAGCCTTCTCCTCCTCCTCAGTGCTGCCAGGGCCCTGAGGTACCCTGGAGCATGACTGCCTGACCAGTGACCCAGCATCCCCATCCTCCCTGCTCCTTTGCCAGGGCTCCATTTCAGCTTTAGCTGACGATGTTTGGGAATGTCTCAAGGGAGAGCTGGGCCTCAGCTGGATCCTGGCACTCCCTTTGGGTGAGACCTTGTCAGCTGGGAAATACAAAGATGGGGAATGGCACAACCTGCCTGACCTGGAACTGTCTCCTTTGCTCTCAGGCACAGAGAACGGGCTTCAGTCTCTTTCATTTCTCAGTTTGACATTGGCCTGAGGACCCTCAGGGACTGTTTCTCTGGGACTATTTCTTTTGGGCACTGTGAAGAGTAAATACTACTGAGTATGTGGCAGTCAGACCTTTGTCACTAGGGCTCAATGACTTTCAAGACAACAGTGAGAAACCTCACAAACCTCAAGTCTGAGCTCTCACTTCTGGGCCAGAGCATTAGTTTAATAAAATAAAAGGAATGCCTCTTGCGCTTTAGGATTCATCAGCACGTGTCGTTTTCCTGACTTCATTTCTGGCATAGTTGTCAACACACTATTTTGTAGTCCCTCATGCAGACTCCGGGTTGCAGTACTTGGCTGCACTTAAGGTGGGAACCAAAGAGAACCACAGATCTTTGCTTTGTCATGGAATTTGTCCACCAGAAATGCACATGAAGAGCCATAGGCTCACTATGGAAAAGAGAGTCTAAAAGAAAGAAAATATGTATTTCTGGTATTTCACAGTTACTCATATCAAATTCACTTCCAAAAATGTAACAAAAGCAATCAACTTCTGCTGTGATGCTCCCTGGAAAACACTTCAGAAACCAACACAATTTGCACATTTTAAAGCAAAGTGCAACTTTGTGGGAGCTTGTCTATTAAACACTCAAGTGCTTGTCAAAACCACTTCTTCCCTAATCATTGTAATATGAAACAGTTCATATTTGAGACTGCAGCTCTGCAGAGAGGCAAAAACTGGATATACTTTACTCATACTTATCAACACAATTTATGGTACAATTATTGAGCATCTGTGTTGAGAATTAATCCCAAACTAGGTGATGTTTGCTACAGTTCTAAACCTACAGAAATCAATGTGGTATGACAGTATTTGCTTGTCTAAAAACTTTAGAGAAGTACTGCTGTTTGTTCCAAGATATGACTGCTATATTTGGGTGAAAGAGGGCATAGAGAGAATGTCTATATGACAGATTTTTAATTGCTTCACCTTTTCAGCCATGTAAATAAGAAATCAGTGCTGGTGTGCATTAAATTTTCACATACTTAATATAAATTCAGTGCCTGCTATCCCTTTTCCTCTTTGACCCTCAAATAAAATCTTTACAAAATTTAGACTCTGTTTTATATATTTCATCTGGCAGACAGTTATTATAAATAGTGAAAGTTAAAAAACATGAGATAAAAATCAGTGGTGTACTTCAACACACTGCAATTTATTCTGGGATTGAAAGAAATGAGAAACTCCAATAGTAGTATAAGTTGACTTTTTAAGATATCTCACTAAATTTTTTTTTAGCTTAAATAGTAGAAATGTTTCTATGAGGGTACGGTTTCATGGCCCCAAGACCCAGAATAATCCGGACAAATATTCAGTGTTTAACTATATTGTTTAAGTTAAGAATCAAATTATTAGATTCTTGTAAGCAATCATAGAAAATAGCACCTCTAGAGTTTGAAATGACCTTTGGAATCACTTTGTGCAAGACTGTGAATCCATTGTACCTCCACTGCTGGCTGATGAAGGTGTGTTAAATGAGGTGCATTACTCATGGTCCTTTCTGGCAGACTAGTGGGCTACTTTGCTTAGCCTCACAGACTCCCTGCATTGAATATGGGTGTGAAAACTCCTTTTAAGCACTTATTTTCATACTATATTTCCTAATTTCTTTGTTCAACAAAGAATTCAAACTTGAGATTTGCTGCATTGTGATCTATGCTTCACATCATATTCTTTAACCCAGCTCTCAGTTCCTTTCTTGGCTTTGAGTAAGGAATGTATGTAAGGATGTTTACTCACAGACACTGTCATACCGAGTTAATAAAATACTTTTCAAATGCCTTTCTGTGGACATATGTAGTCACTTAGCTATTTATCCTCTCTTATTAAGGTAAGAACTGTTAGGGGCATGATAAGATGAGGACTTGCACAATGTCCATTGTTCTTAAGACTAGTCTAATTTTTTTATGACCTTTAGCAGATGCAATTGCTTTTGATTCTTTAAACCTCTGAACTGTTGTTTAATTACTCATTTTTGGACCTAGTAAATTGAAAAACATTTGAGACTTACACCTTACTAAGCACAGATTTTAATTGGTCAAAACATTGTTCCAAGGGGTCTGTGGAAATGAGGTTTTAGGAAGATTTTTCATTTTTTGAAGATTAGAATTAGATAATATTATAGTGAAATCTACAGTTGGAGGCAGTAAACAACTGTTTTTTAAAATGCAGCTAAGTATGTACGACTGAACTATATTCTCTGTTTTTGTCTAACAGCAAATAGAGAAATAAAGGTAAATACACTAATCCTGGCTATGCAGGTGAGCTGATTAAAATGAGTGTATTCTCCTTCAGTCTCACAACACAGTCACTGGCACCTTAAAGAGAATTAAGGAGTGCCAACCCTTTCTGTCATTGTGTAAATCACTTTGAGGGAATTAATTTCCTTGAACTTCAGACAAACTACCTAGCTCTTAAAAGGCTAAAGTAGTCATTCAAGCACCTTTAACAGAGGATAAAAATTACCACGTTCAAAGGCAATTACCCATTTTCAAAGCCAGGTATGCAATGCTGTAGTTTTACAATCAGTTTAAACCAGATTAAGCTGTCAGGGTTCTATTTTTCCCTTGTGTCAGCGCAAGCACTTACCTGCTGGTTAAAACTAAACAGTTGATTTTTTGCTATATTAGTTTTAAGCAAGATTAATTCTCCGACCTGGTTCACTGTACAACTGTACAAAGCTTTCCCAGGAGGGAGAAGATGGCAGGGAGGTGAAAGGGGGGCAATAGAAACACTTCTCTTGGCATCAGTGCTAGACGCTGCTGCTGCGAATTGATTGCGAAGTTACAGCGTGGGATGCAAAAGGTTGATGCCTCTATTGATTACAGATGGGACCTCACTGGCTGACCTGGGTTACAGGGCAGTAGAAAACACACTAAAGACACATGCGTAGAGTAGCTGAAAAGACTAACTTTAAAACATTAAATTTTTCATGTAAAAATATATTAATGAAATGGAAAAGGATTTTCTTTTCTCTTTTTATCTTAGAACACTTCCAAACACTCTGTGTGCATAAAACTAAGGAGGTAGGTTTTTTACAGAACAAAACAAACTCATTTGCAGAATACTAAATGGACACATATTGTACTTATATTTTAATTTTAACTATGCACAGGGGAACTAAATACACAGTCTAAGTCAAATAGAAATATGGGAGAACTAGACCTACAATATATCTTGACTACAGTTTCTCTCAAAGGCTGAAGTCCTCTGGGATTTATATGGATTGATAAAAAAAAATAAAAAGGAAAAAGTAATAAACTGTAATGGAAACCATCTTTCTGTTCTGTTGCCAGAAGGGATTATAATAAACTTAGTACTACATATCTCTCAGAATAAAAAGTGGGCACAAAAAAAAGGGGGGAAGATGCAGCATGAGGGAAGGAGAGGAAAACAAGCTTATGTTTGTTTTTATATCTTACAATGTTAATGATTTAAGCAGTGATTAAGGGGATCATTTGATATTACAAATAGGCCTTTCATCTTTTAGCCCACTGTCAGGGTTTGGGATACTTTTTTTTGTTTGTCTGTCTTGGAATTTTTCCCCATTCAAGTTGCTAGGGAGGTATAATGGGCAAGTGATTAGTTACTGGAAAGCCATAATGGGGAGTGATTAAGATGGGACAAAGAAGTGACTCTGAGATGGGTGCGCCTGGCTAGCCCTTATCTAGACTCCCTGATAGCTGGGATTTTTTTCCCCTCGGAGGGGGGCAGGGATACTGGGACTGGGGACAAGTTAAAAGAGAGTCAAGCAGAGCTGGAAGGTACCTTCTTCGCTCCTGGACACTGAGAGGAGAGGGAAAGAGACTGCTTGGAGCTCCAGGAAGAATCTTCCTCCACCGTGGGCTTCTGTTTCCAGCTGCATGTTTCTACCAGCTTTCCACCGTCCACTCCAGAGTCTCTAGAGAAAAAAACTCGAGATCCCCGAGCCCCTTTTCCCCTCTCAGGGAAGTCATTGCACCCTCCCTGCGCACCAGGAGCACCAGTGCCCCTGCCGGCTGTGACTGTGACTTCATCAAAGGGGAATTGCCAACAAAGCGGAAGAGACTGTCCGTGGGTTTGTGTGTTCTTATTTGTTGTGGTTACCATTGTTGTTGTTTTGCCTGCCCCATTATATATATAAAATATATTAGTAAAGGACTGTTATTCCTCTTTTCTCATACCATTGCTTGAAAGTCCCTTGATTTCAAACTTTTGCCAATTGAGAGGGAAGGGGGTTACATTCTCCTATTCTAAAGGAGGCTTCTGCCTTCTTTAGCAAATACGTGCCTTTGAAAAACCAAGACACCCACCAAAAAGTGAAAAAACTCAGACTACTGGCACAATATTTTTAGAGGAGAGTAATGGAGTAAAAGCTTCCACTTAGTTTAGAAATGGCATTTACATGAATTTTCCAGAGATGGAGAATTGTGTTTGTGAGACTGACTTGCTTCTCTGCCCTCTAGAGACTTAGCAGTAAATTTCCTCTGCCCATGACAAACACTCTACTCTTAAGTGCAGTAGACCTGATCCAGATCCAAGGACAGAATTTCTCCACCATCTAAGGGACTGATGACTAAGTTCTGCAGGAGCCTTTGGCTTCAGCAGTCTTTTGTGTTGTTGGATTTTATTATTATTTGTAACTTAGCTACAATTTAAGGACTGCACCTGCTATGATAAACTCCTGTCCCATGCATGGAATTAGGGTTTCCATGGAACACTGCCTTCAATATACTAGATCTCTAGTGAAATTCAAAGTTTGTTACACATGTAAAACTCAAAGCTTTCTGAGTTCATATCTTAAATTAAATTTATCTGGGAGGTATAGATAAAGGCAAGCAGTTAGTCGGGCTAGCAGAAAGGTAAGGAAAGATCCAAAAGTAGGGACAGCAGTGTTTTTTTCAGATTAAAACTTAATTTTGAGATTATCCTAAATCATGAGCTTCAGCTGGCAGTCAGATATGAGGTTGGTTGAACTAGCTTCGATAAGATCTGAATTAATTTGTCTTTTTAGTTCATTGGCTCTGTGCTGTAGTTGATCCTCTTCTGGTTATAAGTAACAACATTCTTCATGACCTGTGGTTCTGCCCCTCTACTCCCCTCTCGTGAGACCCCACCTGCAGTGTTGCATCCTCCTCTGGGAGGACACGGACCTGTTGGAGAAAGTACAGAGGAGGTCACCAAGATGATCAGAGGGCTGGAGCACCTCTCCTGTGAAGACAGGCTGAGAGAACTGGCATTGTTCAACCTGGAAAAGAGAAGGCTTTGGAATGATCTTGCTGTGGCCTTCCAGTACCTGAAGGGAACTTGCAGAAAAGATGGGGTAAGATTATTTACAAGAGCATGTAGTGACAGGACAAGGGGGAATGAGCTCAACTTGAAGGACAATATGACTGAAAGATCACTTCTGCTACATTTTGCATCCCTCTCCTCCTGCCCGCCCTATCAATTTTCATTAGATAGGAGAGATACTACAACTGGTTTGGATTGCAATTTGACATTATGCTCTCTACAAAAATACCAAAATATAGAGGGTATCAAGTAGCAATGAAAATTCATATTTGTTGCTGTGATTATTGTGGTTATACAAATGAGAAATGGTGCAGAAATGCTGAAATACTCCCTTTTTCAAAAGTAGCTGGAACAATGACTGGAAAGAGGGGAGGGACTGTGCACATCCGAAGTGTGATGCTTTGATTAATTATCTTACTCAAAAGAGGAAGAAAACAACTATTATCATGGTAAGATAAGTTATTATTCCATGGGAAATTACATGAACAGAAGCTTTAGGGGAAAAAAAGAAAGCTTTTGTGTGGTCTTTGACATGAAAACAACAAAATCTGGATCAACTTATAGTTGATATAAACAACAGAATTTGAGGTTTTTATGACATCATTTATGGAATTTCAATTAGTACAGAGACTCATGAAGCTGTCAGACTACAGAGACTGAAGCAGAAAATTAGGAGCATGGAAATGCAATGTGTACAACTCCATTTTATGTCATCTATTTTGAATACTATAACTTTCCTTTGTATATCAAAATAATACTATAAAATTAAGGTTTCATTGCCTCTATGATAATCTTTCTTTGCACAGTGGTGCTTTGGCTTCCTAAATGCTAATTTAGAGTGCAATGTGTCCAACACATAAAAAGAAAAATATTGTATTTTTTAAATTATGAATTATCTAATAGTATTATATTTTAAAAAATTATTATTTTAAACTGATATTATGACATTTGTTTTATCCTACAGAAACCTTTTGCACTTTTAAAGATTTTCAGTGTCTGGAAGACACCAAAATAGCCTCTGGGACTTTAAAAACAGGTGGAAAATAACTCAAAAAGTGAGATCCATCTCTCATTTATGTTAATGCGAATTGAGCCTACAATGAAACAATTAGGAAGGGAAAAAATAAAACCCCAAGGAATAAAATCAAATACTGACATAAGTTCAAGTAACTAATGAGATCAAATGCTGATTTCTTTTTTTCTTATTTTCTTTCTAAACTGAGGGTGTTCAGTCTGTGTAGTATCTCAGCCCCTCAAATAGAAACAGAGCCTGACATTAAAATGCATTTGTCCTGAAGAGCAGTGCTATCTCCTTTTCAAAGGCAGGAAACTACATGGTATTGTATCTTCTCAAGTTCAAAAGTAAATTTGAGGTTGAGGATGTGCCTGAATAGAAGTCCAGGCCTTTCGATCTAATCCTTAGTAAAGTGTGAGCTTGACAGAAAAGGTGGCCTGACCCCCCCATCAATCAAGCTGGGCTGTGTCTGGCAGAAGGGTGTCCATCCTTGCTTAGGTATCTTTGGGAGATGCACACTTATTCTTGAGAAGATACTAAACTCCACCAGTCTGACTGGGAGTGAGCCAGAAATATAGTTTATTTCTTGTTTTTTCATTACAGTTCCTCTGCTCCTTTTTATGTCAGAAAAAACCTAATACACCTCATTTGCTCTTTAGATAATTCTCCAATGCCAGCTCAATGGTGGTGAGGAACAATAGACAAATTAATTTTCTTTTCTCTCTTGTAAATCTATGAACATAGGAAAAAAATTCCAGTTTTATAATGGTGTATGCAGTCTCTAAAGTAAAAGAAGATGGGGATGCAGTTTGAATCAAAATTAGTTAACTAGCTTGAATTAGTTAACTAGCATGACCAAGTTAACCAGCCTGAATATTTGTCTGGTGTAAGAAAATTAAGGACAATATTAAGTGATAAAAGGTGAAAAAATAAAGAAATAACTATAAATAGTAAAAAAACCAAACCTGTGGAGATCTCCTAAAAGAAAATTCAAAGGCAGAAACATAAAGCATACAATGAAGGGAAAATAAACAAAAGGCTTGAGTCATGTTACATAGCTCCCTGAAATCAGAGCCATGTGTGACAAATGGATGGAACAAATGTAAGTTAAAGAAGCACTGTTTAGTAAGATTTTGGCTATATGTGATACTTGGTCTTACAGCTAAAAAAAAGGACAGAGTGAAACAGAAGGACAAGAAAGGGTGAATATAGAAATTACAGGCCAAAAGTTCTGCATTTGGTTGGTTATTGTCATCACTAGATGTTAGATTGCGGTAGAATAGAACAGCACACATCACTACCATATACAAACAGTTTATCAGCATAAAAGAGGAAAATATTCAAAGGCACACAGCTTAAACGTCAACACGCGCAAAGCCAAAAGCCAGCAACAACAGAATTATGGACAAGAAAAAATAAAAAAAAACACATTCAGGTATTTTCAGTATCTGTTTCTTTTACTGCCAATTACAAGGATAATATATGGAGTACAGGGCTTCTTTTTGATCTTAGGTGACATGTGGCTTTTTGCAAAGAGCATGTTTTCATCTGTTTCTACCCAGTAAGTAGGACAGCTGAAGCATCATTTGAAATATGTAAGTGACCAAAATATGGGAGGATGTGGCATTCAGTGAATAGGAACTAAATTAAACAACTTTAATAATTATAAACAAACATAGAAGAAAGGACCTGGAGCAAATTAGCAGAAACCCAAAACTGCAAATTACAAAACCTGTGGAACTCACCAGTTTTCTCAGTGATTCCGGATGTCATCCATAACTAACTCAGAAAAATCCCCTGTTATATAAAACACAAATATAAAGAGGAAAAGATTTTTAGACATCTGAGCCAAATGAAAGTAATGGAAAATGCCAAGGTAGAATAGGAATGGAAAAGTACAAGACTGAACACAGATTAAACACAGATATGATAACTCATATACAGAACAAATAACACCAAGGAGTACTTCTCAGTTCTTTTGAAGACAGATCATGAAGGTATAGACAGTTAAAAAATATGAGGGAATGCTATTTTATGGATGTAGATGGCTTTCACAATTCACAGGACAGAGAGCAGGAGATGCTAAAACAGGCAAAAAAATTCAGACAGTCATCTTGAAATGACCATGTCAGAAACTATGAAAATATTTCAGGTCTGGTTTGCTTTTCTTCTCCAACATGATGATAAAATGGAAAGCTTACATTTTCAATGATTGGAGAGAGCAACAAGGACTGTCAAGATGATAATGTCTCTTTAAAAACCTTTATTGCATCTTCTGCTTTTCAGTATGCTCTGGTTATGTTTTATAGGTGGTATGTATATTATGTAAATGAATGCTTAAATCTGGATGGTCAAAGGATGTGAATGCCTTAGAAGACAAAACACCACTCCCATTTGTATAATTGCTTTATCTCTGCCACAGATACTCAGGATCTGTTTTTGGTAACACACATGAGGTTCTCTGAGAGCTTTGACTCAGCTCATTAGCAGGCTTACAGCAGCCAAGAAGTCAATGGACCACAGAGCAAAGTGTCTTTTTCAGAGGCAAAAGGGAAACAAGCACGTGAAAATGGACTAAAGCATGGGGTGGTTCCGTGGTACGAAAGCGGTTTTGGGTCTGCCTGGACCCTAGGGGACGCCTCCCGCTCGGAGGGGGGCGGTGCTGGGCGCCGTTCCTCGCCGCGGTCGCCGCGGGCAGGGGCCGGCGCCGCGCGCTGGTGCTACACCGCCACCACCACCGGCTCTCCTCCGCCCTGCGCCCCTCCCACTGCTGCTCCGCGCGCCGGGTGGCTGCCGCTGCTGCCGCTCGCTTCGGAGCCGAGAGGCTGCGCCGGCTCGATCTGTCTTGCGCTGGCGCTAGGGCTGACTGCGGCGCGGCTCTGGGAGATGCGGACCGCGCTCTTTCGGAGCAGCTCCCGCCCGTTCCCCTGTCCACGGGGCTCTTCCTGCAATCTATGCAGTACGGCCTTTGTACTGACAAGTTCCAAGAAGGGGTCTCCAGGACAGCGTTCCAAAATAGTTTAATAACCCCCTCTAAAAGGGATGGGACCCGCAAAACGGGAGAACAAAAGAACACATGGCTACTTATGCTGTACTGGGTCAGGGGTGGAGGAAGCCTCTGAGCTCGCACAAGATTGGCTCAGAGGCTGGACAGGGGAGGGATAAAGGTCTAGGACCCAATGGGAAGAATCTGAGGGAGTGGCTGTGAGAGGAGAACAAATGAGGTAGTGAGTGGAACAGAACCTTCAGGAAATGGGTTGTTTCCCAGGGGACGATGGACAGGTGAATAGCCTGCTGGGAAGTTGAGTCCAGCGGGTAACCCGGACTACAGAGAAGCGCAATGTATCTCGGGAAGAGGTCTCTTTTTGCCCGAACCGGGAGAGCATAAACTATAATCGGAATAATCCCTTCAGTGCCCCCTCTGCTGCTCCGGCAGTGGGGGTGCACTGCCTCCCACAAAAGACTAATGCACACAGCACAAGAAAAGTTCCCAGTGTCACCACTTTGTAACACCTGCACTGCTTATCAATGTAGTAATGATGTATCAGTGAGTTAACGAGCAGCAAATGCAGACAATAGGATTCATGTGCTTCATCAGAGTCCCTTTATAAACTCGGCCCTTGCACTGATCTGGGACAACAGCAATAACCATCCAGATTTTAATCTGTCTCTTCACTGGCCCCCAGCATATATTTGTTGGGTGTGGTCTACCTAGTAGGAAGTTGGTACACACATACTGGCTGACGGGCAATAGGCATTTTCTAGTTTACAGAAATTAAAAAAGTCTTGATCTTAAAATTAGATTAATAACACATATTTTTATTTCATGCAGAAAGAACTTGTAGCACTGCAGCTAAGGTGTTCCTGGGCCTTATGATCCAGTCAGAGCTGAAAGCACATTTGCAGATAATATCATGAGTGACATTAAAAGCTTACAGAGGGAAAGGACATAGTAGAGAAGATCACAGTATTATTTCTTGTCAGCACTTGCTGGAGACCTATATCATATTAAATATCCTAATCAGGCTGAAGCAAATTTCATTGCAGTATGTTCCATATATTCTTGGTCTTTTACAATATTGTTAGTGCTATACGTATTTCTAGCTCCAGTGCTCATGACCTATTGCAAATCTTCTCTTTTGTCTTGAAATCTATTTTTCTTGGTCATGAATTTTCATAATTTAAAATCACTGGACAGCTATCCTCATACTGGAAATAAATCTTTAATTATTGATACCATGGCAGCAAGGATATTAAAGTATAATTTTCAAGACTTTACTATTTATTTTTACAGCGTTAAGCAACCAAAGAGAAAAAACATTGGGTATGTTTTCTTCATCCAGAGTAGATTAGTCAATTAGAGCATCTTCCTGGCAAAGCTGCTGGTCATGTACAGGGTAGAACTGAATCCAGCTTGCTTTTGGGCTGGTGATACGCATGCCTGAATGCTGGCAGCAGAACACCTTTCGAATTGAAGGTGAACTAAAGAGCTCAAAAATGGATGCAGTAGATATGAAATAAGAAGAAACTGCTCCGGAATACTTTTATGAGCATATGTTTCAGCATTATGTGAGGCTCAATTATCCCTCCCCAGTGTTATATATTTAGAGCTCACCTACTTTCAAGAATGACATGAAACTCAGGTGCTTATCTGAAACTACATTGTGCTAGAATCTGCCAAGATTAATTTCTGTGCACTACAGTTCACACAGCTGTATTTAGCATTAACTGTCAAAAAGAGAGCCCAGACATAGATATGGATTCGAAAAGAAATATGCCCTTAGCTCTGATAGAAACAGTGTGGGCCATACAGCAGACAAATGCACGGCTTGGGAAATGGGCGGGGCTGCTAACAGGTTCAAGCTAGGTAGCTGTTTCTGTATTATTTCCTGACAGATATATCTCTGATTAGTGCATCTCTTTACAAAGTACAGTTCTATGTAATTCTCCAGAGCATTACTCTTTGGGGTGTGTACTGTAGGTATGGAAAGCTGAGTTTCCTCATCTTGCTTCTACAAAATCCCACCAGGCTTCTTTAATCCATAACCTAATAGGTGACTGGAATTCATAGTACACATTTTGAGGGCCGTTTTAAAATTTATCAAAAACTGCAGGATCTAATTACATGTAGAAAATATTCATGTTTGACAAGTGCACAGAAAACAATCAAAAACCCCTCTTAAAGCAGGTTTTATTTTGTTTTATCTGAGAGACTGTCCTCATTTTATGTAATTTGTCTATTTAGAAATGTGTTAGTATTTTAACACTTTATTTAATCCCACTTGGATATTTTCAGCATACATAATAGGATACTGTGATTATTTTTTTAAATCTCAGTACAGTTTTTATGGCATCTGAAGATTTTTCATAGCTATTTAGAGCTATTTGTAGTTACAATGATTTAAAGCTACATAAGGTACTGCATTAAACAGGTTAGGCAATTGTTTCAACAGTTGAATCTCAATGACATTTCAAATCAGCAATTTTGTATGCCTAATTGAAAATTTTTTTCCTAAACTTTCTTCTTGACACTAGATATATTTATCCTTGCAGTTTCCTCTGAGAGAGGCGAATGCTACACTTTCACATTTTACAGGTGAGAAAATGCAACATGAAGATCAAATCACTTGTCCAAGATCAGACAGAAAGTCTTTGACAAAACTAGGAACTCTAAATCCCGGGATACCAGCATAGTCATTGGACCACTCTTCAGCTTTTAGAGAACTACCCTTTCTGTCAAATATCATCTCTAAACTTGTTGACTTTTGAAATTACTTGTCCCTTGAAAATGGCAAAGTTGTGTGAAATGCTTTACAATATTGGGAAAATTGGATGTTATTCAATTTTCATCAAAGCTAAATGAAAGCCCTGAAATATGAAAATGACAGCATTTCCCTCTAGTGGCTTTCTCAACATTTCAGAGTGTCAGGAATACAATTTTTTTTCTTTAGCTTTTCTCTTTTGACTTATTCCTTCCATACACTCTTTTTTCTCTGACTAACTCAGTTTTTAAATTTCTTCCAAATAAATTGTTTTTCTTGAACACTTACTTTGCATCAAAAAGAAATGAAGAGAAAGAAAGAAGAAAAATTTTATCCATTTTTTTAACTCAAATGCTTTTGAGTAAATTCATTCCCATCCCACACACAGTTTAAAAAAGTAAAATAACACCCACCCCCAACATGGTGAGGAGTAGGGTTCTAGCAACAGATCTTTCCATTCTTCTTCTGATTTCCTTCTTTCTCAGTTCATTGCTAATCACTATATAAAGGCATTTGATCATCCTTAATGCATCCTAACATTCAGGAAAAAAAATAATTTTAAGCAATTATCAGAACTAGACTTTTTCAAGAACCTAAAGCTGTAAAACCAAGAAATGAAGAATTTATATCCATATGAGTTGGTAAATCAAGTCTTCAACTGTTTCTTTATGAAATAGGAAATATACCAATGAAAATGTAAAGTTTGTTTGCTTTTTTTCTAAAACATGTATAGGATAAAATAGATTACTATTTTTTACATTTCAGGATACTGAAATGTAAAATTCTACAAAACTCTACAAAAAGATGATACTGTCAGTTGTTGCTGGATTTTTGGTTGGATTTGTGTGTAAGAGCTTTTTTGAGTGTTATTTAAAATTTCCAAAATAATTCAAAATGGATTGCTTCTCAAGCAATATGAAATTGGTAAGCATCAACAGTTAAAGATTATAACAACAAAATTCTTCCCAGGAACTTCATCCACCTTAATTCCTGTTAAATCCATAGATTTCTAACTCATCGTAATATTATTCTTTAAATCCATAACACTGCTTTCTGATGCAGATCAATCACCTACAATGCTTTTTCCCTCTTATTTTTCAGTACAGAGAGGAGAGCTGTGCTTAACAATAACTTGCTGCCTCAGTGGGCTCTGCATACCAGTATAATGTAATGTATTTCTTCATGCTATTCACTCTGTATAGAGTGTGCTGTTAGAGATAAAGAGCTTTAGTGTGGCACTGAGCTTCGTTAGTTTTAGGGATCAGACAGGAATATCAGTAGCCTCAGAAGCATAAGATAAACAGTCAAATGCTTTTTTACAGAGCCTGTGAGCAATTATGGCTACTCTGTATAGTTTTTTATACCTTTTCTACAGAGACCACACATATATTTGGCACAATGCAGAATATGTAGGGGGAAAGGAGTTCAGGCTCTTTAGAATATATGTAACTTCCTACTTTGGCTTTTTAAACTTATGAAGTGAAGCAGAAAATGAATTAATGACAACAACAAAGAGAGGAAATTGTTCCACTGGTATCATCCATGGAAATCATCTGACAATGACCATCCATATGCAAATACAGATGGGTGGTGGAATGAGAAACTGTCGGTATTTTAATGTTACCTCTTAACAGTACTATTCCCAGGAATATCAGTGCCTCTGCCACTAATTTCCTGTAACATTCAAGGTGACTCTGGGAAAAGTTCTATACAGGGATCAGGTGAATTATTGATTTTGGTATAGTACAGAGAACTATTGCAACAATCAACCGTTCAACAAGTACAAGTAATTTATCTAGAGCTCCTTGTACATTGCAATACAAACTAGTAACCAAAGTTTCTTCCAACCAGGCTTCATTGGAAAAGACACCTGGCAAATGACTGACGTGATCTGTACTCATTACCAACCAAGGTGGCATAGACTGTTTATTGAAAACAGTGTTTTAAAGATAACAAAGCAGCTTTCTGTAGCTCGCCATCTAAATAAAGCATTGTCGAAAATATTATGGATAATGCCAACTATATTATCTTAATGACTGACTCTCTGGAGTTACTTGAACATTTCTTTGCAAAAACAGCTCTAATTTTGATTAGGGCACAGCTATTATCCTAGATGTACCAAAACATTCAAGGTTATATAAGAGAATAAAAAAAATTGGAATCATCATTAATTCTGACATCTGATTGCATTCCAATGTCTTTCTTACTTTGTAGCCTTGAATGTTTTATAATTTTGTTCTCCTATCTAAAGGGACAATACATAATTCTTTTTTGTTGAGATTTTGTTCCTTTAATTAGTCTTTGGTGGTAGTTTCAAATTTAAAGGTGTTTTTTCATTTTCAGAGAATTTGCTCCTACTGCTTACAGAAAAATGGAGAAAGACAGGATGAGGTGAATGTGCCTGAAGCTATTGCAGACTCCTATTGGCTTGTTTGACAAGGTGTTACTGATGCAGATAGGAAATGGGCTATTGCAGAGATGGATATTAGTACAAGAATCAGAGAAGAAATACATATCATACTGAGCCTGATCAAAGATCAAGAATAAAGGTATGAAACAAGAACAGCCTTTTAAAAAAAAATCATGCCAGTCTGGTTCTTATAAAACATACAGAAAAAGAGACATCTCACATTGAGTCTGTTCTAAGATAAAGAATGTAAATACAAAGCAAGAATTGCCTTAAAAATTTATTTGTGCCAGATACTCTGGTCATTATAAAACCATAAAAAGACTACAGAAATGGATTTGATTTTTTAAAAAATCGAAATGAAAGTAAAACTTCTGTTTTGCAAATTGCTGAAGGAACTGGCCAAATAAATTAGAATTAAATTTCATGGTTCCTACTACATGTCATTGAGAGGCTGGTGATGCAATGCATACTTAACATTAAGAAGCTATGCAGAATAAAAATCACTGACTGCATATCAATGGTCTACTCTTGCTAAAACTCTTTTGGGGGCAATGAATGATTACTTAAACAAAAAGTTGAAAGAATTTGTAACTAATTAAGTCATGCTGTCAATAATTCAAAAAGTGAACAGCATTTTGAAGATTCCTGGGTGTAGGGTGACTCTGTTTGCTGTCATTCTATTAAACCCTGTCAGAGAACAAGGGTAAGGCTAAGCATCAAAGCAATTTCTGACCTGGAAAACTGTCTTTTTTAATGACTCAATTTTTTAGCAATTAAAAGATATTTTCTGGGCAATGTGGTTGAAATTTGTGAGTAATTTTAGACAAGCTTTTGATAGAGCAATTATATTGCTTCTGTAGTTGACTGATATATATTGGATTCTTTGAGTGGTCCTAAGCACAGGTATCAGCATATGTACATATATGAGGAATAAACTCCTAGTTACACCCAGTCTTCCAAAGGTAACTGTATTTCTTGGAGTCTTTCCAATAGCCCATGTTTTATTCTGGTATAACTTAGAAACATTTAGCTAACACCAGTTGAACCTACCATTTTCATACTCAGATCTAAAGGAACAATTTCTAAGAGATGCAAATAATCACAGGTCTTTGTAAGGCATAGATTTAAATATCCTCTTCCTGCTCCTTTTGGCTAGCTTCATGGCATGAAATATACCTCTTTCTTCTTTCTTATTTTATCAAGCTCTTTTGGGTCAAGGCTTGTACTGTATCAGAAAACAGCATGATGGGAAAGGGGGAGAGAAACAGAGATAAAATAAAGTTTTCATATGGAGCCTCCTTGATGCATTTATGCAAGCAAGTAAATGAAATATTTACAAACTGGGGACTCAAAAGCACATTTGGAAGAGAGAAAACTCTTTATAAAATAATTTGTGGCACGGTACTTTCTGATTCCAAAAAGTCAAGTTGCTTAAGATCTGTATCTTGGTCTTCACTTCCTTCTGTACTGGTGAGGTAAAAATATTTCTTTTATCAGCTCTTCGAGAGAAAGAAAAAAGGAGATCTTGAAAATTTCAGTAAGTTCACAGGGAAAAAGGGAACCTGAATGTCTTTTTATACTAATGAAACTCTGGAGTTAAGGTCAGTACAGAAAGCAGTTTGAAGCGGGAATTGAAATAGTTTTGAAGAAAGTCCTATCCTTCTATTATTTAAAGGAGTTATTGTTACTTTATTTGGTCTAAAAGATATTAATGATATGTTTCTTAGTGTTTTAGTTGATTGCTGAGAGATCAAAGTTCTTTTCAAAGTACAAGGTTTTTATGAGAATTCATAGATTAAACTACTTTTTTAACCATTCCTTTTTCTGTTTTCCTGTAATTTGCTTAGCAAATATTGTAGCAGCCCTTATGATCTATCATCTATACTTCTTTACTAAAGTGAACAGGTTTTTCTTTTACTCAATCAGGTTAGTATGGAGCTTCTGTGAGAACTTCTGAAGTAGTTGGGTATGAAGGGAAAGATGCGTGCCAACGTCTTTACAAAGAATTTGATGGGTGAGGATATGGGTGTGAATGTCTTTGAAATGGGTCTGAATGTCTCAACTGACTTTGGGCAGCAGATTCGGTACAGAGCCCAGAGAGTCTGGCTCCTGAAACAGACACAGCTCTGCACAAGCCTGAACTGCTGAACTTTGGGGTAAAACAACAGGCTCAAGGGGGCATATGAGGGAGGCTGTTTGGAAAGCTGTACCTTCCTAGTGCCTCAGCCAATGGGGAAAGGAAGAGGGCAACATGTGGCAGGGAGGTCAGGATAAAAGGAGGTTGTGCCCTCTGAAACCTCGAGAGGGAAAACCTGGCAGGCGTGTGCCCCTGTGGACTCTCTCCCTTTATCTGAATGAAGTTGCAGGACTCCTCTGTCTCCTTTACGGACATACACCTCTGACATTTGTGAATTTTCCTGACATGTAGAACAATTATCTTTGTGAATTTCGTTAATTCTTTTCAACCAGCTGCTTTCTCTGTAGTTGAAGGAAGCTGGGTTTTGATGACAATTGTCAGGTATTTTCTATAGCTGATAGAAAGGCCCCTTCTCTAGTAAATTTGTAACATGCAAATCTCTAATATGTAAACAGTCTCCTTATTCCTTCCTCTCTTTCTATTTCTTTTAATTAAAATTAATGTTTTGAGTTTTTCTCACTGAAAATGACAACTAGAGAAGCATTAAATATCCTTAGGAAACAGTGTGAGAGGGAAGAGTTTAGGAGATTTACTTTTGTGTTTTAATAGCAGTGGTGAGTAAGGATATGTTTTTCCTTCTGAAAGTCAGGGCACAAAGATGCAGGGATAGCTAAGTAACGCTGAGGACAAACTTGAATTTCCTTTTTTTTGTCGATGGACAGAAAATGGTACATGGAAATGATACATAAAATGGTAATTTCAAATCAGTGAAACCTGCATTTTCATTTCCTGGTGCTGATACTTGATTCTAGTTTTAATGTTTATCAATACAGTGGGCAATGTTAAACATTTAAGGACCCTCTATTGCCCATAATTTATTTTATTTCAATGATTATTCCTCTAGCGATCTTCAGAATTTTAAATTTACAGCCATTACCATATTATTGATTGAGAATCAATAATGCAACATTTCAAATTTTCAGATTTAAATGGAGATGTATTAGATAAGTATTTTAAAATTGTTGCTTAATAGTAAAGGATTCAGACTTAGTATTGTATTATGACAGCATAGTGAACACTTCCATCGGTTATTGTAACAAAATGTGTGTTTTTCAATATTGGGGAAAAGAATTTGTATCTAAAGGTATGAGAGTTCAGGGGAGTACATACTGTACATGTAGTTCAGGGCAACTGAGTATGGAAAAATGCATTAACTTCTAGAAGAATTTTTACCACAAATGTTCAATATTAATTAAGGTACTAGAAACGTGCAGTGCTGTTGGCAATGAAAATATAGCCATCTAACCTTTCCATTTAGTTATTGTTCATCATGGTCTTTCTGTAAGGGAGGTCTGAAGATTTACTATCTGACAGAAGAGCAGTGTCAGTTCAGCAGCAGTGCTGTGGAAGTTTGCAGAAAGTGACCAAAGCTTCTATCCTTTGCCTATGGTTAGAGAGTCCCTGTTAGACACCCTGAAAGACCAAAAAAAAAATCAGTTCCGCATTGCCAATAATGTGGGCCAAACAGGAATGACAGTAGACAAGTGTCTGTGTCTGTCTGTGATGCCTTAAGTGCTGGTAAAAATAAGAGGCAGACACAGCAGTATAGGGAAAAAGGATATTACCTTGGGTTTAATAGGCTCAAAGGTGAAAACATGCCAAGCAGCTCCGTGTGTATCCTCGAGTCTCGCCCAGACCCCCAAAAAACCCTCTTGGCGAACCTCCTACAAACCTTCCCTAACCTTCCCTCAAACAAGACTACAGCCTAGCTTAAAAACATGTTCCAGAGAGAAGACTCCCTCCAAGGTTGGAGCCTCTGGTTTTGAGATAGTAGGGATGTTTTGTCTTCTCCCCTCAGAGAACCCCCAAACTAAGCTAATATCAGACTACAAAATTATAAACATGCAGTGCTAAGGGTACAGGGGGTAAGGGTAAGGGGTACAAGGAAAGGGAAAGGGTATGAAATGTGTGAAAAGGGTATAAAAAGAAAAGACAAAAAACCATAAGGCATCATCTGAAATGCAGTGATAGGTTTGTAACTACCTTAGGAAAAAAATCTAAACAGAATCAAAGAAATGGAAATGTTCCCACAAGAGGAGGAAAGTTACAATTTCCCTTGTTGTTTGTTTACAAATAACCCTGACTCATGCTCCATATGCTCCTTTTCTGTCTGCATTTCAACACTGAATATTCACTTGCCCTCCCCATCTGTAAGTTATTGTTTTGAAATACTTTTATTCTCTGTTTCTGTTTGTGTTAGAATTTTATTACAGCCACTGACTGAACTCATTCAACTTTTATTTTTCAAGAAAGTGATGCAGTTCTAAAAAATACTTAAAATCTGCAATCAATTTGTCCTTGATTTTCCTACTATCTAAGGAACAAGTATTCAGGAAAACAAAAGCACTTAGTAGGACCTAAATAATTTATCAAGTCCTTTGCAATTCCTAAGAAACGTAGGAGAGAAGCAATAACAGAAATAAAAAGGCAACGTCTAAGGGATGGGCAGGGGGCAGGTGGATGGAAGTGGGAAAAAACAATTAAGACAAAAGCCAGAGATTTTGTATTTAAGAATAAATACATGCGTGTGCATGTCCAAACACATGCCTACATGTGCACAAAAGATTTAAGGGGAAGAGAAGGAAAGCAATTTCTTAATTTTGGCTATTTCCAATGGACGGGGGAAAGAAATGTCAGGATAAAAAAAAATAATTTTAAAACCCCAAGAACCTACACTGAATTTGCCACCAAAAGAATTAAAAAACACAAACTGAACCAAGGAAATAGCAGCTTGTGCAACCCTTTGCTTTGTCCATATGAATTATATTTATCTCCTGCAAAAGGAAGTTTCATTTTTCCTTTCTCTTTGACAGAAGCAAATGTCAGAGAGGTGTGTGTTGTTTCGGCACAGTGCAATTGAGGAATGTGTAAGGGGCTTTTTTGTCCTGCAACTGATCTAAAAAAAATTTTTTTAAAAAGTAACAAATAAGGACATCTCAGTTTTTGTTAGTATTTCCAACTGTTCAGCAAACAAACAAACAAACAAAATGGAGAGCTTAGTATTTGCTCTTCAGACTTGTATTGCTGGGAGTTTCTGGTTCAGCATTCCAGGTGTAATGCCAATGGCTACAGAGCAGCATGCACACAGCTTTGTGTGCAGCCAGCAGAGCACAGGCACTGCACCCAAACGAGAGAGCCAAGCTGATTCCACTACTAGCTGATTGACTTTAAATCATTTTAAAGGCCACTACATTTTGAAATTATTCATTTAAACTGTGATAGATTGCATCAGTTTATATTCAGAGAAGCAATAAAGAGGAAACCTACATTCACCTCTCAACAATGCAGCCTCTCCCAATACTGGGCCTCAATGATAATAGGAATAGTATCCCTTATGGCTTTTTTGATACTTAAAGACCATTAGAGCTCAACAGCATGCTATGCTGTAAACATTGTTTGACCGATGAGTCCACTGTTTTGAGGAGTGACTGTAGTAATATTAAATCAGGTAATAAAGAGTTCAGGCACTACAGGTTTGCACTTAGCCTCAGTTTATTATATTCTAGGAGTGATTCAATAGTGTTGAAAAGATACAATATAATTCAAGTGCTTCCCTTTCAGCACACAGTCACAGTTACAAACAGCCTCTTTTTGCAGAGATAGAAAAATGAGAATTTGGGAAAGGCTTTTGGAGGTCAGGCAGTCCAACCTCCTGCTCAAAGTAGTGCTGACTTCAAATGTAGACCCAACATACTCCGATTCTTTTCCAGCCAAATTTTTAGAGGTTCCAAGGGAAAGATTTTATTATTTCTCTGAACCATCCTTTCTAGTGTTTAACTACTCTAGCTGTGAAGATTTTTATTCTTTTGTTCAAAGAGAGGTTATCTGACTCAAGGCTAATCAGATTAAATAGAAGTACACAGTGTGGGTGAGAGGAACAGAGACATGGCGAGAATAACCCTGAATCTTAAAGTCCACCAGAGCTGGCTTAAGCTGTCTGGGAAGGAGAAACCTTCTGTCTCCAGATGTCTACCAAATTTAGCTACATGTAGTTTTCCATTATTGTAACTGGTTTTGTCATGTCCTTTCATTATGCACTGTGGATGTTCTTTGTGCTATATGGACACAAACACATGTAGCCGACCAGGTCGAGGAGTCAAAAAGGAGAGCTAAAAAGAGAGGGCAAAAGGAGAGAGCAAAAAAAGAGAGGGCAGAACTCTCTGACCTTTATTTATATGTTCTTACAAATCACCATGGATTGGAGGTAGAAATTACCACCTCTTCCATCACACCGGTCAAGGCATCAATCTATCACATTTCTCCACCTAGGAGAATGGAATGACAAACAACAAGGACAGTTAGCAAAAACATAGCTAGTTAGCAAGAACCATGGTCATGTTTACAACAGAATGTGTGAGAAAGTATCCCAGCAAAGAGAAACATTGAAAGACTGCAAAACTCAGGACAACAATGCACCTCTTGTCCTGTCACTTCCCAGAGAAAGGTTTCCCCTTCCTGTTGATGCCTTAAGTGCTGGTAAAAAATAAGAAGCAGAAACAGCAGTATAGGAAAAGGGTATTACTTTGGTTTAATAAGATCCTGGCGTACACCTCCGTTGGAGCTCGAGGGTGTACCTCCGTATACAACTTTTATAGACTTTACAAATTAGCATATCTACCTAAAATCCCCCAATGAGTAACTTAACAAGTGAGGTAACTATCCCCCTATTGCCCCCCACCCCCTCTCCCCGAAATGAAACGATAGCCTAGCTCAAAAACATGTTCCAGAACCCAGACTCTTCAAGGTTGGAGCCTGTAGTTTTAAGATAGTAGGAATGTTTTGTCTTCTCTCCTCAGAGAACCCCCAAACTAAACTAAATATCAGACTACAAAACCATAAACATGCAGTACTAAGGATACAGGGTATAAGGGTAAGGGGTACAGGGAAGGAAAAGGGTATAAAAGGTATAAAATGTATAAATGGGTATAAAAGAAGGGACAAAAAACAATCAGGCATCACTTTCCATCTTCTCGGCAACCTTTCTGTAACATTGTCTTTTTCTCCTGCTTAAATAAATCCAGTAACTCTAGCTCCTAAGCATTTTAATGACCCTCCACTTTATTGTCTCTAGAATTCATGCACAATTCAGTAGAAGACTAAGCAGAATTACCAGTGTGGAAGGCAAGTAGAAAGCTGATTAGGACAGCAGATTTAATTGACAGATGACTGTACCTAGGTCCCTTAACAGAAGAGTTTTCTTGACTATTTACTTATTTACTATCTCCTGTGGCCCTGGAATGGATTTATCAGATAGGCATGGCTCTTCCCGAAGTCTGCCCTCCCAGAACCCTTTCACTGCTGTTGACAAAGGCCTGTATTTTTTCCACATCTGCAGACACAGAAAGAGTCATCTAGTGGTCAGAACATATCATTTTTCAGCTCCCACTATTGAGGAAATCCACCTATGTTGACTGCAGCTTCTGTGAGTCCCTGCTCTTGTGGGAGATAGAGCTTGGATTCCTCCTCTCCCTCTCCCAGAGTCTTTGCAAAAACCCACTTGATCTGCCATTCATTCGTCCTTTGCTATGCAGCATGCTCGCTCCATCTCACCTAGTAGCTCAGTGATTTAAGCAGATCACACACCTGTCACTGCTGAGGCTGTCATTGCCACCAGCTAAAGCTTCAGGGAAGAGCTATGAAATCAAATTTCTGCTGAATAGTCACTTCTCAGCTAAACTCTCCTCCCACTGATGTATCTTTTCAGCCCCTAAGTAGCTTTTACTTTTTTATTCCCCCAAGTATATTAAGATGCACCACATGTAGGACATTATTGTGGTATAAATGCACCATTAAGCTAAGAGCAAAGAGATATTCTTAGCTCTGCCTCTTCATTTCCAAACACATAAACAGGGGGCGAATATCTCCCTTCCACACATTCAGGCTCATGGTGATTTGATTTTAGTATGTCTCAGCACAGCTTCTAGCCCTCTGGCATGTCTTTCTTAGAGCTGAACTTCAACGAGTGACTGCTTCAAGCACGTGCTTATGCATGCAGCTAATTGCCACCTCTTTAACACTGATACATGACGACATCATCATCATTTAAAAATACAGTGAAATATAAGTAACAGAATCTGTGGATGATCAGCAGCCAGTTTACTTTACCATTTAGCTGATGAGTCTTTGAGTAGGTTTCCCATCAGGGTAAGTCTCTAAAGGAAGGTCTGCACAATTTCATTATTAGTGAAAGAAAAGGTAGCACCTGCATTTAATTAAAAATTCACAGTAGCTTTGATTGTAGACATTCTCTGTTTTACTTGGTTGTATCTTTTGCCCCCAGGATTCTCGACCAAATCTGAATTTATTTGGAAAGACCAAATGAAAATGGTCCAGCCATTTTTGCACATGATGAGGATTAAAATATATATATATATATATATGTTGTAAAAATATTATTCTATCATTAAAATATTTTCCTGAACAGAAATCTGGAAAATCTATTAATAGAAAATTGAGATTTCATTTGGCATCTGAATGGTCTATTTTGAGGAGACATGACTGTGTTCCAGTATTAATTAATCTGAAGTGGGACTGAAAAATGGAGGTTTGCCTGTAAACACTTGTTCCTCTACTTTTATAAAGTTCTACTTAAACAGTAGTTGTGTTTTATATCCAGGTATAACATAGCTTGAAAATTGGCAGTTGTACAGAGAATAGTCTGGCCTGAATAAATGCTAGTTGTTTGGGATACAGAGACCCTGAGAAATGGAAAGGTTTGATGGAGACAAATTACATGATATCCCATTCTTATGGTCACACAAAGCAAAGCAAACATTGGTGAATAAATTTCTGGTTTTGACTGAGTACTATAAACAGATTTTTCCATGGAATATGCTGTTAAATAGAGTAGACCACAGTCAGAAATTGTCCTTGTTAACAATATAAATGTAAACGGTAAAGAAGTATTCTATGTTCCCATTCACTTCAAGGAGAGGACCCAGCACAGAATGGACTATTCCATCTTTTTTCTTTTTTGATAGCTTATGCTATCTCTAGATAAAATATTGTTATCCTCACAAACACTCACCCTTCCCAAGAAAATAAAGACATTTCTCTAGAAAAAAGGCTATTTGACATTCAGCATGATCTTTAATGTCATTCTACATAAAGTTTAAATAATCCACCATAAAAACATGGAAAGAAATACAAGAGAAAAAAATTAATTTTATGCCTTATGTTATCAGTTTATATATTTCATCCATTTTATATCTCTTCTTCAGTGTCTTATGAGTCCCTCCTTCTTTCTCCTTGTTCAATAAAATTGCAGCCTGTAAGTCTCTCTCAAATAGAATGTGCAATAAAGATGCAATAAATTCACATTAACAAAACCCAGCAAATTTGAGGAGACAAGTCAAGGTCCAGAACTTGGAGATGAGTGTTTACTATACATACCCTTGCACAGTGTGGATGTAACACTCAGCAACACTCAAAAGAAATCATTCCTCATTCAAAATTCATGATATTGTAACTACAGATTTAGTAACATACTGGCAGTTTCTATTGATTAACTCAGGGATATTGTGGAAACTTGAAGCATACTGAAAGTGCCTTTAAAAGGAAATACTGATTTTTATCAGGGGAGGGTGGTACACAAGCCTGCTAAAAAGAGGTGAGCAGTGTAATTCTTTTAGAGTAGTAACAGCAGATGAGCTGTAATATATCCTAGTGTATGTGTTCTTCTTTGTGAAAACTACTTATGTTTCAAAACCAACTTTTTCCCTTATAGCAAGTTACGATGATAAAGATTGTCATTTGCATTGATGGAGGTTAGAAAGACAGAGATTCACGTTTTTGACTGAACAACTAGAACTTGAGGAGAGCCCCATAAATCCAGGAGTTGATCAGAGCACATTGTCAAGCATATAGTACTGAAGACTCACCTTGAACTTGCCTGATACTACTTGCTGAGTCTTTAAAATATACGGATTTAGCAAAAACTTGGTGACTTGCTGCACTTCAAGGCATATGAATGCTGCCAACCAACCATATCAACTACATTTCATATCTTGTAAAATGAACTGGTATTTTGGGACAAATTTTAATATTATTCCACCTAAAACAGGTTCTTCAGAAGTGTTCAAGGTCCTGTTGGACGGGGCTTTGAGGAGTCTGATCTATGGAAAGATGTCCCTTTCCATATCAGGTGGATTGGATCAGATGAGCTTTAAATGTCCCTTTTGACCCAAACAACCCTGGGATTTTATAATTCTTTTCTGCAACTTGCTTTATAATTTTTTTTTCCTATCTCAGTATCTAGTGTGACTTAGTAATGGATTTTCTTGAAATTTCTTAAAAGTGAGAAACTTGAGAATAATTTTACAGAATAAGTACTTGAGCCACCATGACTTGATTATTTATTTTCACATAATATATTGGCAATATCCATCTTGGCTTTTGTTATGCGGCTGAAGTTTCTGCAATTTATAAGAAAAAGGTATCATTTAATTTATTGAGAATACGCACATGAAATTCAGATGGTAAAGATTTATACCAATGATGAGCATGTTCAAATGAACTACTGTCATTAGCATTGGTGTTTCTGTCATTAGTAAAATCACTGTATGACTACAGTCTTTCCTACATAATTTTCATGTATGCATAATGTCTTGGTTGCAGCCAGGAGAGGGTTAATTTTTGCAGCAGCCAGGAGGGGCATGGCCAGCACCCTGGGTTTTTCTACAGCACCTGAGGGCATGCAGAGGGGATGGAGGGGGCTGGGGACCCTTCTGCTGTGGCCACGAATGGACCATGTGGTCAGGTAGCTCCTGTTCCACGTGGGGAGCAGTCACGTGTGAACCGTCCACCTGTGTGCTCTGCTATTCGTATTGCTGCTGTAACTTTTAGTTTTCTTACTTCACTGCTGTTTCTAGTAAAATGTTCTTATCTCAGCCTATGATCTTTACCTTTTGTGCCTCCAATTCTCCTCTCGATTCCACCACAGGTGTGGGAGGAGAGTGAGGAAGAAACACGTGATCTGGGGTGTTTCGGTGGGAATACTAGACTGGGGAGCACCATTTCTAAACCATGACATATAGAGAGAGAGAGATTTGTGTATGTAAATATACCAAAAAAGATGAAAAAAAAAAAGCTTAAAAACACGGTCAGTCACTAGAGACAAATTACCTTATTTCATAAAGATTCTTCAGTTGTTTGCATTTACAGTGTTTAAAAATGTTAACAAGAATTTTCTTTTTTTAAACAAGTGCACCTTTCAAGTTAAAGGCTCGATTTTTTTGGCTTGTCTGGTGTTATTTAACTAGATTCCTCCTCCCACCTACTGTCTTCTTAATGTGATTTGGTAATTTCATGTCTCTGGAATGTCAGCAGGAGTAATAAAATAGCAATTTAAGAACATGTTAAAAGCCAATCTGAATTGCACTGTTCTTTTGAAGCTCTTAAAATCAGGACTCACAGCAAGTCCTCATACTAGACAGCTCTGAAACTTCCATGCATTAAAAGAGTAGTTGTTTGGGCTCAGGGGATATTCTGTAAAATGAGCTGCCAAATTAGAATTTACAGATTAATGTCATCCCAATGCAGATTATGCCATTCACCTTCTTGCACTCTTCTAAAAAATGTCCTCCTCTTTACTAGTCTTCATCTCACCTTGATTTTTTATAGCACAGCTTTAATATTTTGTGATTAAAAAGTAAATATTACTGAAGAAGGAGAAAGTTTACACAGTTCAGGGTCCTGGCATAACAGACAAAGCAACATGTGCTGATTTTGGGTTTTCGATCTGCTTAAGTGGTTTCCCAGTCTTGAAAGACTGATATATCTTGTTTTGTTTTTTTTCCTTTAGTATCCAGAAGGGAGATTGAAATGATGGACCAGGGAAAAAAAAGAAGAAAGAATGAAGGCTATAATTAGGATCTTTCATCACTGAGAATCAGGTGAGGAAAAAAATCAGTCAAGAAATTAAGGTTGTTAATGTGTATCAGTCCTTCCTCCACTTTGGAATCTTCAACTAAGATTACTAAGAAATATTTATTTTCTGCATAATTTGGTGAAATATTATTTCTCTGAGTAAAGAAAAGGGTGTCCCTGAAAACAGATACTCTATCAGAACTTTATTGTGATTTGGTTTTTTGTGGTTGCATCTATGAAATAATTGCAATTTGAACTAAAGAGTGCTGAAAGAAACTATCTCCTGACCAAAGGTTGTAGCTTTAACCCAGGGAGCCTTTTACATTCAGACATATTGCGCTCTAGGAGAAGAACATAGCACTTTTTTGTCTAGCCACTGATGCCCTATGGTTTTTTGTCTTTTCTTTTTATACCCTTTTTATATGTTTTATACCCTTTCCCTATCATTTTACCTCTTAGCCTTAATACCCTGTACCCATAGTACTGTATGTTTATAATTTTGTAGTCTGATATTAGCTTAGTTTGGGGTTTCTCTGAGGGGAGAAGACAAAATATCCCTTCTATCTAAAAACTAGAGGCTCCAACCTTGGAGAGAGTTTCCTCTCTGGAACATGTTTTTTAAGCTAAGCTGTAGTCTCATTTGGGGAAGGGATAGGGAGACAATTACTTCATTTGTTAAGTTACTCATTGAGGGATTTTAGGTAGAGGTCCATAAAACTGTATACATGTTGTACACGGGAGGGTTCGCCAAGAGGGTTTTTTGGGGGTCTGGGCGAGACTCGAAGACACACAGTGCTGCTCAGCGTTTTTTCACCTTTGATCCTATTAAACCCAAGGTAATGTCTTTTCTCCGTATACTGCTGTGTCTACCTCTTATTTTTACCAGCACTTAAGGCATCACCACCATCAGGTCATTAGTCACGCACAGCACCTGTTTGTACACCCACCATAGCCTGTGCAGTGTTGTGTGTCCAGAGCTCAGTGTCTCTATCCTTGTTTCATAAACACTTGGCCCTGGGTCAGCATCTGAGTCAAAGAATTAGAAGCCAAGGCACAGACAGGACATTAATGTAGCTGTTGTGTGCCTCAGGCGAGGATTTAGAGGGGGTCCTAGTTTAAATAAAGCTCAAAAGCAAAGGACAAGAGAGTCCCATGTTCCATCTCTTTTCTCACATAGCTCTTCCCAACAGCTTTTCTTGCGCAAACTGTTATATTTCTAAAGGAGGGAGAAAGGGCACTTCATGCCCTGACAATGGTTGTTTGAGCTGTATTGAGCTAGATAAGAATTCTACCCTCATCAGGTCCTCTTTCCAGTAGGCCACGCCCTGTCAGGGGAAGGGAGAATACACACCTCCTCATCAGCTGACAGCCTCTACCTACCAAAGTACAACACCTCTCCTCTTCAAATGGGTAGCTCGTCTCCTTCTTCTAAAGAGACTGATGTCCTATTCCTTCTCAAGGCAACAGGATATTGCTAGTAAAACAAAACCTATTATTGTCATGCCACCAAATGTCCCAGAACCATCCTCAGTAGTGAAAAAAATACTTCTATTCATGACACATTTGCAGGGCCCATTGCTTTTCTCCCCTGACACTTGCCTAACTTTCCCAACTGTCTCTCTTTCTGAGATTTCCCTGAGGTGCAAAATCCACTGCAAATCGTAGTCTTGGGTGCCACCTTTCTATTAGAAGCGAAGTAGTTTGGAAAAAATAAAAGTATAGAAAATGGCATAGACCAATAGAGATACTATAATCAGAGTGCCTATCAATATTGGATCCTCTTGCCTGGATCTGAATGAGATTGTTCATCTCCTGTTCTGGGCAGATTTTACACTGCCTATCTTGGAAAACAGGAAAGTTGTGAAATGTATTATGTAGTATCATCCCACAGGGAAGCATCCAGCAATGTTTAATCTGTTTAATTTTGTTTCCTTTCTTTCCTTTCCCTCTCAGGATGATCAACTACTTGTTAAAACTATTATCTCCCATACCAAATCTTTTCTAAAGAGAGAATTATATCAAACAAGAATGACCTTAGAAATCAGTTGAAATTTTGAATAGATTTTCAAGGGTTTGAAAAGATGGGACAATGTAGATGAAAAAAGGGGGAAGAGCAGGACCAGTAAAGCCATCATATGCATTGGTTTGCTTATACTTTGCAAGCAAGTCTTCTGCTGGAAAGGTTACTGTCAAACTCTAAACAACAATTCCAACAAAGTAATTCTTTTTCTCACAAAAAATCCATTGTGTTGCAGTCACAGTATGTGCAGCAGTTTTTAAATTTCTGCTACAGCAGTTGGTCTAATTAAGTCCAGCTACGCTCATGGCTGGGCATGGATGGGAAAGGTTGGGTATGGGTTGGGAAAGGTCTTCACTCCAGGAGAGGCAAGTACAAATACTCAGATTGCTTCTTCTGTGTTTGACAGTCACACAGAATCTACAGGTCTGTACTGAGTACAGAATAAAGTCAGCTTTTGCTGCTAGCCATTGCTGCTTCCCAACAGTGTGGGACCTACCCTCTGTGAAACTCAGAAATCAGATAACAGGCTGCAAGGATTTAAAAATCTGTTCCTTGTTCCAAAGTCCACATCTGGTGATGTCATCTACAGCCAAAGACAGCATATGTGGCACAGGCATGAGTAAAACACCTGGCACTCAGCTTTTTACAGTCCTGTGGAGATGGACTTGGTCCACTTTATCTTGCTTGTCTCTGTGGCCAAGACACTGAAAGCTCACCCTGACTGATAAATCTGAAATATTGGCACTGACCATAAAAGCTAGTAAAACACCAAAGCTGGGTGATTGCTTTCCATCTATATGTTGTATCCATGATATTATTTATAATTGTGATAGATACAACAAGCAAGCCTTGAACCATGTCTTTTCTCGATGGCATAGACATAGGGAGCTTTTAGTTCCAAGTTTAAATTGACACTGACTGCTGCTATGACCTTTTGGAAATGTATAAAACCAAAAATTTTCAACAGTATCTTATTAATCCTCTCTGAGTTCCCACCAGGATGGCAAGCACAGTGCTAAAACTGTTTGGCATTTTTTCATATGACGTTTAATGTATAGAGGTGAAGGTAAGTGAAATGCCTCTGTGTTGATTTGTAGCTGACAGAAAGGTATGAAGGAAAGATACAGGAAAAGTGAACTGGAGCTGGAGCTGGCAGCATTGTGTTTGTGTTGCATGGAAGAGGAGGCTCCAGGAGAGCAGCAGCTTTAACAGTTCTATCACAGGGCTGCAACACCAGACTGACCTAGGAGGGCAGACCAGTATGAAGAGTGCTGCAATAGCATTTCAGGGCACATCTATAATAATATGTATGTCTTCATCATGTCATGAAATAAGAAAATTGTATAATGACTTTTCAAACTGTGCTATTTCTGGGCAGCATTTCCAAAGTAGATTCCAATTTATAACATATATTTCTGAAGAGAAAAATTCCCAGAACTTGTCTGATGAAGACATGCAACTGCAAAGTCAGCAGGATTCTCTTTGCAGGTACTTTCTACAATGAATGATCTGAAATAATATGTGTATACAGGAGTGTCAGCTTTCAACAATAGGAGAAAATTTTGTTGATTTAATTTTTTGAACAAAATTTATTTCTTAAGTTTCATTTAAAAAATAAGTAAATACTTACACTTCTGCATTTCTTTCTATTTATTGACATATTTCATCCAGCAGTTTCAATAAGCTTGACATATTCAAAGCTTTGGAAATGCATATGCAGGAGACAACCAATTAAACTGATTGACAGAAGTTTTAAAATAGACAATAGACATGTTTGTAAGAATGTTTTATTAAATAGATCCCCACTAATAGAAGCAATTTTGCTTTCTTATTTTAATTGTTTTTGTGAAGCTTTGAAATGTATGAGTTTAAATATCTCTTATTCTTTGCAAGTAACGTGATTTTAATGAAGCAAAATATAAAACATGTTATATAAAATAAACATTAATTCTTTTAGGATAGCTATGAAAAGAAGATTTTATTTGATGTTGTAAAAAAAAAATTCTTTGAGTTCAATTTGCAATTACATTTCCTTTTCTTGTTCTGTTTTTTTTTTACTTTTCTGCTGTCCTTGTCTGCAGATGGATTTTTATAGGACTCTCGACTGACTGACAAAGTCAATAAGCCACTCTTTATATAAACCAAAACTCTCTATTCTCCAACCCAGGTGTTTAGAAATAAGTTACAGTGTACATTTTTAACTGTAACTCACAATTTTATATAAATGCTGGTTGATACTAATAGCATATTTAACTTTCTCCTACAGCCTGTCTTATTTTCCTCAGTAGATCAATAGGCAAACCTACATATCTGTAGCAGTATGAGCTTTGTCCTGTCCCAAAAATGCTACTTGCTTTAATGCCATATCTTGCAAACTGCATGCAGAGATAATGCCTATGGAGAGTGGGAAAGGAGCAGAAAAGGAAGATGTACGAAGTCTACCTTATAGCTTAGTAGCTTGGCTAAGTTATCCTATGGCATAGAAAGGGTTAATCAATTGATTTCAAATATCCTACACCCAGAGGTTTCTTCTTCTTTCATAAGTTTATCATCTCTCTCCTTTTAGTGGTGAGAGAAGGAACATTATGTCCCAGAGAGATGGTGGGTACCCCATCCCTGGAAATATTCATGGTCAGGCTGGACAGGGCTCTGAACAACCTGATCCAGTTGAAGATGTCGCTGCTCATTGTAATGGGCTTGGGCTAGATGATCTTTAAAAGGTCACTAACTGTTGCCCTGAGTTTTGAG